>JBCJKH010057534.1:36877-48335 GCA_039877255.1 Loriculus beryllinus | reverse complement strand
TTTTTTTTTTTTTTTTTTTTTTTTTTTTTTTTTTTTTTTTTTTTGTTTTTTTTTTTTTTTTTTTTTTTTTTTTTTTTAAGCCTTTGGAACAACATCCCGCGTCCTTATTTACGTATTAGCTGGTAACAGTATATCTTTAATAAAAGGAAGACCTTATTTCGTAAGAAATGTGACGGCTCCTGTTGCTGAGATGCAGTTAGTTTGGTCCATTTCTGTAGCTGTGAATTTGTTTTTTCCTTTTTTTCCTATAAAGTTGGCTGAGAGAGAGAGGACCAGACCTCTGTCAGTGTCAACATTGGTGTAGATAAACCCTTGCTGAAGTCAGTTGTTATACTGCAGCGAGAGCAAACTTCAGTCTGTCAGAGGATACTGGCTGTACCTGACATTGCCTGCCTGTCATCTGATTTCTTTTCTGGAAGACATCCCAGAACAGACCTGTGAGGTTTCTTCTCAAGTCCCTGCTTAATGTATTTTTTCCCCTCAAATCAGAATATATTGTGATGCTTCTACGTAAGCAACAGAGAATTCAGCATTTTCTTTTTAAAAAAAAGAAGTTATATGAATGTCATGAATCGAATGTTAAATTCCCGACTTTCCTTTCCCTTTTGTGTAAGGTTACACTCCGTAGGATGCTTTTCCAGGAGCTTCACAGTATGGGCTTGTTTTTTTTAACAGCACCAAGGGAACAAGCTGGCAGGAAACACTCCCGATGGATGTGAGGTAGTGTGGATTAGTCTGTAGTGGGATGCAGCAAAATGGAAATCCAAGGAAACTGCTCCATCAAGTGTTGAAAGGTAAAACTGGCACTACAAGACGCTAAAAATACAGGTCCTTCTTGGGCCAGAAGCAAGGAACTCTGCAAGTGTCCCATACAAGTGAAACATACAAAATCCTTGCTAACCTTCACAAGGACAGATTTCACTCTGAGCTGTGTTTTAAGGAATAGCATTCATTTTAATTTGATATTTACTCCCTTAAATAAATACACTGCAGTGGCCAGTTAAAAAAGGCTGATCTTTTTCTTCCCCAACAGTTCTAACAAATGCAAATATTTTGCATATATGCAAATAAAATTCAAATGCAGATTTTAAAAGTGAAGATTTGCTTGCCTTCCTTAGAAATTGCATAATCAGAGTTGTAAGGTTTGTGAAGAGAGAAAAGTAAGCAGTCATTTAGTCTTGAATTTTAAGATCGTATTTAATGATTCTGTTAAATTTTGACAGATAATAAAGGCTGGTCCACATGTACAGATGTCATTGAAGTAATCTGTAGGTTTAGATATGGCGGGCTGACTTGTTTTCACCATGGAAATTAGAACTTTCCTGACCTAAACCTGTACTTTGATTTACTTGTTCATTTAGGATATTTGCATTGCTCACTGGTTAGAAAAAGTTTAGCATCCATGTGTAGACTTTGATTATTTCCCCCCCTACAAATGAGTCTATTCTCACATAGCTACTTGAAGTAGCTTTTTCCTAAAGTTCTTGGCTTCTAGGGCTTTCTGTGAGAAACTGTGCCAAAAAGTTTCTGAAACCTCCCTCTTAAGGAAATGAAAAAGCTATTGGCTGGAAAAGCCAACTAGGAAATGCACAGGAATAACTTAAAATTACTTGATTTTCATGCAAATGCAGTCTTATGAATAACTGCATTTTTGAAAAAGGAGATAACTCTTAGATGTCAGGTCTTCAAAATGTCAAAGCTGTTTAGATTCAAAAGCAGTTGCTGGCAGGTTTGGTGAGGGTTTGTTTGGGTTTGGATTTTTATTATTTTTTATTTTATTTTTTTTTTTTAGCTGGGCAGCAGAAAACAGGTAAATGACTTCTTTTAGTATTTTTTTCCTTAAAGCCACTTACCTCTTGCTTGCTTCTTCCCCCTTCCCAGGGTTGCCACAGACTTGTTTTATTACATCCTGACCAGCCCCTTCAGGAACCCAAAAAGCTATGTAGAATCGTAGAATCATCAAAGATCAAGTCCAAACGCAACCATACTGATTTATCATCTCCATTCCCAAATGCTGAATGAAGCTGGGGGAGTGTACAAAAGATAAGATTTTTCCTGTAAGCCTCAGAAACAGGTGCCTAATATTAATGCTGCTGTTCTGCCAGGCAGAGGCTGGAGCTGAGCAGCCCTCTGGCCATATCCAGTAGCTGTTCTTCATCATTGCTTTGTTTTGTGGGGTAATGGCAGCTCAGAGAAACCTGCAGCTGGGAAACAAGTCCTTAATTCTGAATTTAAGTTGGATTATTTAATTTAAAAAATGTGAATTCCTAAGCTTTTTAATTGATTTCAAGGATATAACATGGCATTCGTCTTGCCTAACACTAGATACCTACCAAAATGGTACCTAAGCTAACTTAGTGGAGAGAAAAAGGTGCTTTTGGGGTGCAATTCAGATGGTAAGTGTTAGTCACCTTAGATGTTGCTGGGGATCTGATCTGTGCTGCATACAAAGGAGGTGCAGAAGTCTTCCTCTGGTGCATATGTCTACGTTGTAAATGTACAACTCTGACAGAGACACTTCTGGTCACCCCATGCAAGTTGCTAAGGGGAGCAAGTACAGCTCAGTGTGCTCCCCTCCTCAATCCTGCACCCTGTTTGTAAATAATTATAAGCAGTATATTTTATAAATACATTCTTTATGAAAATATTTCCAAATTGCACTTTTCTCATAAATGTGGGTAAAAACTCAGATTGGGTTTGTACAAAAGCAGCCCAACCTGAGCAGCACTGCTTGTTTCTGTCCATTTTTACCAGCACATAGTGTCTTTCCTGAATTTTGAGTTGGTGAGAGAATTATTAGTATGTAGAGAAAAAGTAACAACCAACCCTACCTTATTTCAGCAGAAGATGTGGAGAGTGAGTTACCATCTTGGGACCTATTGCCTTCAGTAAGGTGCAAAAACTGTATGTTGGACAGCTTCAGGTGCCTCCCTGAGTTGCAGGGTGGTTTTGTGTTGGTGTATTCAGTGAATTGTCAACATGGCTGAAAACTGGCTTGAAAGAAAGAGTAGCAACTGCTGGGGGACCTGTCAGCAGAGAGTAAAGAAAAGGAGGGTGAGTCAGTGTAGAGTGATACTGGTTTTGCTCCAAAATCCCCCAAACCCCTTCGGCTACTGTGCAGAGTAACAGGTGTAACCACAGGCTTTCCCTGTGCCCTCCCCCAGCACAAGCTAATTTAGGTTTCTAAGCCTATGGAATGAGTACAACATGATGGAGCCAAAATCTATGGAAAAATATCCATCCTAATACAGGCTGTAAAATAAATACAAATGAAGGCTAAAGTAAAACAGATCTATTCACATAAAAAAATAAACCTGTTAGCTCTGATAATCAATTAAAATATGATAGAATCAAGCAATCACAGATGTAGAAGCTTATCTTTCTTAAAGTCATTATAAATCGCATCCTCTCTTAAATCTCTCTATTCCCTCTTATTACTTACATTATAATCCTTCCCCGGGTATCATTTTCATTGCTAAACATACTGTTTGCCAGTCAGTTTATTAAGGTTTGTCTTTGCAGTGCCAAAACAAATGCTTTTTTTCAAAGATAAAAGGAAGGCTAATATTGAAATAATAATTTCACCTCTCTGTTAGCAGAGCCTAATTATTAAAGAAATTGGCACATGAAATCTCTGAGGTGACAGGGAATTAGTATGTCAATAGGATCCTGCTTTGAAGTTGACCCACGCTGTTCTTGGTGGTGCTGGACAGGCCTGGTCTCTTGCAATACAATGTGAGGAAAGAGAACTTTTTTGAGAAAGTGGAACAAGTAGCAATAAAACTGTTCTTTCTTTACTATTTTTAATAAATAAAAGCTTTTCTAAAAGTATGTGGGATACATCAGAGACACAAAAAGTAAGAGCAAACAGAAGAATTCTAGATTTGAAACTGAGAATAGCAGAGGCTTTTAGGGCCCTAGGACAGTTAAAGAAATGTGAAACTATTGTTTTTGTGTTGGAGTGGTGGTTTGGTGACATCAAGGGTACAGCAGTGATGTTAATAAAGTGCTCCTGAGTACTGAGAGTGCATTAGGGTTTGAAGAGCTTTATTGGATATAGTGAGAAGTGCTGTAATTACTGCTACACAAGCAAACACTTAATAGCCTGAAACTGTTGCTGGTTGACTTGAAGCCTGGAGGAAGCATGAACCCAAGCAGCTTAAAAACACTACTGATTTATGTGGAAAAACTCTTGCAAACAAGAAGCACAGCTATTAAAACATGTTAAAACAAGCTCGAAAACAGATGAGATGTAAATGAAACGTTTATTTTTTTCTATGGTTTCATTAGTGGCTGGCAAATCCAGTGCCAAAGCAAGCTAACAAGGTCATAGCTGTGCCAGTGTTCAGTGGCCTGAGCACAGGAAACAGAAGCTGCGAGTAGGTGGGAAGGCTCTTAAGCCCTGCACAATCCATCAGAAAATTTCAGTTTGGAATCTTTGAGTTACACATGGACTTGAAATAAATGTGAACATGAAACGAAATCTAGATTACATGTCATTCAAACATTTACTTTATATATAAGAACATATATATATGTACAAAATCTTATTGCAATAAGAGTGAGCCAAACAACATCCCACTTTTTCTTTCACAGGTAAGACCATCTAAAACAAGAAATAGAAATGTCTCCAATTCATGGCAAACGGATGATGTTGGACTTGTATGGACATCAAGAAAAACGGCAGTCTAGTCTCTAGTAGACCAAAAGATTAGGAATAGCAGCACTTGAGACAAAGAAAGAATTAAAGATGAGGTGAGGTAGTAATTCATGGGTTTTTTTAATGGAGCCTGACAGATACGGTTGGCTTTCTGGGCTGCAAGCACACACTGCCAGGTCATGTTGAGCTTCTTTCTCATCAACCAACCCTAGTCATTCTGATCAGGGCTGTTCTCAGTCCACTCATTGCCCAGCCTGTGTTTGCGTTTGGGATTGCCTGATCCAAGTGCAGGACCTTGTACTCAGCTTTTTTGAGCTTCATGAGCCTTGGCCCACCTCTCAAGCTTCTCAAGGTCCCTCTGGCTGGCATCCCTTTCTTCCAGCACATCACTGTTGCAACACAGCTTGGTTTCATCAGCAAACTTGCTGTGAGTGCATTCAATCCTACTATCTGTGTCACCACAAAGATGTTAAACAGTGCAGGAACTAATACTGACCCCTGAGGATTGTCAAAGTGTTATGCCAAATTATACCAACTGGTAGTCTGGCTATGGAGATATGTATCTCCATATCTCTGTAAAGATTTACAGGAGCTCAGAGAAAGGCAAATGTTAAAAGTAAAGTGAAGAGTTAATTATGATTGAGCTTAGCATTTGCATTAATGTAACCATACTGGTTTTGGTGTCACTTTTTCAAGTTTGTCTCCTAAGAATAAGCTGTCTGTTAGGGTTTATCAGTGGGCAAGTACCTACCTATTCAGCTGAGGGAAGGACACTTTAATTTAAAAATAATTCCCCACACACACACCTGAAAATGAAAAGTAAGAGTTATCCAAGTGAGAGTTACCATCAGGTTTGAACATTTAGTTTTGCATTACAGAATTTGGAGAAGACTGCATGATCCCTGGGGTACTCATCTCCATGTCCTAAGACTTTTTTTCTGCTTTGGAAATGTCATCCAGAGATGGCACACACTATGAACTCAGCGTACAGGGCTGAAGTTCTTATCTTTTACAGTCCTCATTGTATCGGTTACATCAAAGTCTAATTTTTAAAGAAATGACTGGCAGGAAGATCCGTTTTGTTTTCTGATTGTTACATAATTGTTGCAGAGTTCTATTTTTGACTGCTGCTGTTAAGTTAAGCCTAGACCAGAGTTCCCTTGATACATTGGTTAGCTGTTTCTGGTAGTCTTCTTTATAAAATTCCTGTTTTATTAAATCCCTGGACTGTGAATGTAATGAGTTCCTATGTCAAAGTTGATGGGACTACAACCTCTCTTCACTGCAACCTTGCCTTGAGGCAGTAAGTGAGCTATAAATGTTCAGCTACTTCAAGACTAGGACGAAACAGCTGAAACCTTTCAAGTAAAAAGATACCTAAAGCTAGTCCACTTCTAGTCACAGTTTTTCCTGCCTGTGTGAAGACCTGAGCATCTTGGTGCCTCGTTCATTTAATGGAGCCATTGGACATTTGGTGATACTGAAAGCCATTTCCAGGCTGCTTCAATGTGAGTAACTTTAAACCCATAATGCAATAAATCTTTCCTTGAATGTACATAGACCATTATAAAGAGATAAGTGAGCTACTAATTCTTCTCTTGATCATACTATGTTTAGTTGAATTTCCGGAGCAATTAGAAATCACTTTTTTAATGTTCTCTTGGCTACAGAAGGTGATGTAAAGACTGATGTAAAGTTTGGGTTACATTTTTAAATATATTCTGATTTGGATTAAGCAGTACTTTTCTGTGTGCATATATGTATATACATGCACACATTCTGTTAAATTTCCTGCTTTAAAATTCATCACTTTGATGTAGAGGGAAGGTTATCTGAATTGATAGCTCAGTTTGAGATGCTCATGGTGGAGTTGGCCTGGTGACGGGCACCACGTGCTCAATGCTGAAAATGCTGTTCTGATCCTTTCCTGGCATGCAAGGTCTGGATGGAAGCATATTTTGACTTTCTAATGTGATATAAAAGCATACAGATATCCTCTTGTGAAATACAACCAACTTACATGTTTTATGTCACTCTGCTTTGAGACAGCTGGAGCTGAAGATGAGTTGTAAATATAAACACCATTAGTTTTTTTTTCTTGTTTTTTATCTGTATGAAGCACTGCACTCCCTCCTCCTATGCCTTTAGACCCATAAGGACATCAGTCTACTTGCCCCACCTGCACAGCATAGGTATGGGGAAAGGTGCCAGGTAAACTGAGACAATGGCAACTAAACTTTGGTAGTTTGAAAGCTGTGTTAGTATTTCTTTGCTGAGCAAATATTAACTAAAAATGAATGTTAAATACTGCTTAAGCCGTAAGATTTTTATTAAAAAGTTGTAAGAGATCCTTCAGGTTATTTAAAAATAGGCAAGAAGAAAGTAAGACCTAGTTTCTGTCCATAAAGAGATGCTTTGGATCTAAAATTGTTTCATGAAGCTCTGAGAAAATTCTGTGGGTTTTACAGGGCAGGCGGTCAAGCTGGTGCTGTCTGGTCCTAACAGGAGTTTAACCTCTAGTAATTAATCTCTGTTGACTGAAGATGAATTTCAGTGTCTAGTAAGAGTGGTGTGATGGAGCTTTTTTGCCTTTTAAAATGCATAACATGAGCTGACATGTGATTGTAACAGGAGCATCTCCAGGGCAGCAAGGAAGAGACATGACCTTGGGAGACTGATTGCAGAGACTGCAATGACCCTGAGCATCAGGGCACACCAGGGAGATGGGGATAGGGACCATGTCATGGGCAGGGGCATGGCCAGAGGGATGCATACAGTATGACTGGAACAGTTTCCTGGCTTTTTGTCACATCAACAGTGAGGGCTGTTGCCTTACTTTGGCCATCATCTCCAACATCAGCATTGAAGAGCATGTGCTGGTGACCAGGGGGAGGGTACTGAAACCCTCCCAGCTGGTATTTGAGAGCTGCTGGTAAAACATAGGCTAAAGGAGGGTGTTCGACATGAGTGCACTGTATCTGGATGAGCCCCTGGACACAACAGCTACTTTAAGCACACCCCAAACTCTCCCTGAGGAAGGGGAAGGCTTGTCCAAGGGCAGCATCTGAAAGCCTTTTGCTGTCATTAGTGCTGTCCCCTGTGCTGCAAGCTGCCTGCAATGAGCATGTCGACATCCCTGTGGTGTGCTCAGATTTCAAAGGCGGTTCTCCCAACCAGCTGCATCTGAAGAAATTGAGCAATTTTTTTAATTTTTTTTTTTTTTTTTGAAGGTACCATGCCAAGTCTTTTGAAATGAAAGCTGGGGCAGGACTAGTGGAGATTAATGTAGGGAAAATGCTGCTGGCTTGATAAGCCACAGATGTCTCTGAGATTTGCTGAGGCTGTTGACAGCTTGCGATGGGTTGCAGCTTGCGAGGTCCCCCTGCCCTAGGACCAATGTGCTGGATACATGGCTGGTGGTGTGGGGTAGGGTCTGGCCCAGCATGGCTGTTGGATGAAGGGTTTGAGGAGACCTGGAAGAAAAACTGGGCACAGACTGTTGCTGCAGGATTTTCTCATGTGCTGTGCCTATTGATGCAAACGGAGTGACATTTAAAACAAATGATGTCACTGCTGGCAACTGTGTTATAAAAACAGTAACAGAAAGATGGTCGTGGATACTCAACCTGTTGTGATCATCCTGGGGGACTGAAAAGGTGAGTTTAGTGGAACCATTCCCAGGGGATAGATAGGAACCATGCTTCTGTTAATTCTACATACATAATTAAAACCACATAACTTTTTTTAGAGAGGACTGTTATTGAGTACTGCCAGGTAGTAACGCTAACAAATTGACAACAACTTGTTTGCTCTTCTTAAGAGCATCGTCTCATCAAACACTGTTACAGGAGCTGTGCAGAGTGTGATAGGAGGTACCCCTGCAGCATGCTAGGAAATGCGATGGTCTGGTTGTTTTGCTTTTAGAAAATTGCAGATAATTGCTTAATATCATAAAAAGATATGTCAAAATTCATGATTTCTTGACCTTGTCCACATATATAGCATACATTCTTTGTGAAATGCTGCCAGCTAGACTATTTTTGAATCGTGCTCAGGTGCCTTCATGATATCAAGGCCAAATACTTCACTGACTTGTGGCTCTAATACACATGTGAAACTATCCCTTGCACACTGTCAGTGACTTTTCAGTAGAAATCCTCTGAGAGTTTCATCCTCTGCTTGGATTAAGGTTCTTCTGAAGCTACGTTCCTTCATGCCCTGATATTGTATGTTCAAATCTATTTTTAGTAAAAAAAAAAAATCTGCTAGTTTTAATTCTGAAGTGATGCTTTTTTCTTCACCTGAAAATACCCTTGCACATAGTGATGTTTATATGCAACTTCTTGGTACCCGCATTTCCCACATCTGGGTAACGGATTGGAATTGGTGCAACCTCAAGGTCCAACAAACGGACAAAATTGCTTTACCAAATAGTTTGAAAATATTTGGAATCAAAATAGCCTTTTCTTTCATCTCAAAACAGCAGCAAAATTTTATGTAGACTTGTGATAAACACTAGGTAAGAAAGTATATTCACATTAACTTGAAATAGCTGTAATGATTTAAATGTACATTTTTCTATACTTCATAATGTGCTTGTAAATGAATTATCAAATATTTAAGCCTTTCTTGTCATCTTTGTAATACCATCATTTTTCCATGATGACAGCCTTTGTTGCATACCCTGGTTGGTACAGTCTGCCTTCTGTATAGTCAACATCTCATCGTACAGCTCAAAGGCAGGTGGTATTTTGCATTTTTATTGGGACAACCTGTACATTGATAGCACACACACGTTTGAAAAAGACAGCTGAGAAATAATTTCCATAAATCATAGGAAAACTTTTATTCCCTGTACCCTCTAAAGTAGTTATAATATGAGGGGAATTTCAAAGTAAAATGGTATAAAACTTTTCAGCAACATGATTTTGGTTACATAAAATGTATGGATATTTGAAGAAGTAAATTAAAAATTGTTTTATTTCAATTTTTCCATAAAATAAAGAGGTTCCAATGTTGGCTTTTTTTTTTTCAAAAAAAAAAAAAAGTGAGAATGGAGACTGGCAATGTTATGAATTGTATTATATATAAAATCAGCTTGTTCTTGTAGGTATGCCCAATAATCTGTGTTCACAACTGGGAGTGCAGAGGGCAGGAATAAAAGTGTTATAGATCTTGCTCATCTGATTATTTTTGTTTCTAAGCACCCAAGAGGCTGGCATAGCAATAGTAAAGTAGGTACTAGTTTGTGGGGTTTTTGTTAGGTCTCTTCTCTGGGGCTTGTCAGTGCAAAGAAATATTCTATTCTTGTAGGGTTTGTGGCTCCTGTGGGGTTCTCTGTAAAACTTCCACTATGCTAGATGTCACTACCTAAAATCCTGTATCCTTGGGTGGCATTTAGACCTTCAGAATGCAGGGTGCTGTTTTTCCTTACCCAAAGGAATAAATTATCATTTCATCAGCTGTAGATTGGTGTGTGCCTCTGCAAGGAAATCCAACACTGTAGTGTAAATTCAACTGTAGGAGAGGGGCAACAGTGTAAAAACATCCCCCCATCTGTGATGTGAATATGCCTCCCTGTCTCCAGACCAGGCTTCTTTTAGGTAGCTCATCTGTTGTGCCAACCCCAGCTGCAGTGGGGATGATTTCAACATTGTTTGCAGCTTTCTTATGGAAGTCTGTAGGGTATGACATAAGGTCTGTTTAATGAGGTTCTAAGAAAGAGTTTTGAGTAACTTGTGTATTTGCTGAGTTTTTGACAGACTGCTGTGTTGTAGTTGAACTATGACTTCTGAGTAGTTCTTAATGCCTTAAATTTTCTGTTCATGCTCTTATAATGGTTATGTTATTTAAATCCATTACTTGTTGGGTGGAATGGGTCTGTAAATGTATGATGTGTATGAAGTGTATGATCTGTAAATGTCTTAAAGTGCAGGTATCTGATTAAAACTGCTCTTGTGGAAATGAAAATACAAAACTTGCCACATAAAATGTCAGCAATGGCAGTGCAACATAAAACCCCTGCAGGATTTCTTTTCTTTTTATGAATAAGAAAAAACTGTAATTCATGCCTAGATAATTAGTAGTGTTTTAGCACTGAAATGTACACCACTTGGAGCACCATCACCAAAGCCTTTCACACCTGCACAGCGTATGAAATTCCAAGCAATTAAAACAATATTTGCTTCTGAAAAGAAGTCTATTGTGCCTTAGCAAAAAGCATATTGCAGGAGTGAAAACAAATGGGGTTAAGCAGAAAGTGGGATAGATAGAAATAGAAAATGTACTGTCAAAGACATTGACACATCTTTTCATTGCTGAAATTAAATATGGAATGACTTTGTGAGCAAGTGTCACTAGCAAAGATGAATTTATTGTAGTATTCCCTGTGAAAGGTTTTTGCTTTCAAGAAACAGGGGCTTGTGTGGTTTTGCTTCTTTTTTAAAATTTAAGCAAAAAAAAGGCACAGTGCCATTTGGTCTTCCCCTGTACACTTGCATAGTCCTTGAGTGTCATTAGGTCTTTAGTTGTTAAATATAAAACAAAATATGTGCCTTGGCAAAGTGAATACCTAAAAGGGATCTTTTAGTTGACAGCTCCACATGTAATTCCTGAGTGCTTGTGGAGGTATATTAAAATTATTTCTTTTAAAGAAAAAAGGAGATAAAAAAAAAAAAGGTGGGGGTATTTGATTTTCATGAGCTTGTGCTTTTATGGTCAACTTGTGAGACCTCACTTGGAGTATTGTGTGCAGTTCTGGTGTCCTCAACATAAAAAGGACATGGAACTGTTGGAACA
>JBCJKH010057534.1:0-35024 GCA_039877255.1 Loriculus beryllinus | reverse complement strand
CTCCTCCCTGGCACAGCATGAGACGCAGAAGGTCCTTGGTCAGAGTAAACGTTACTGAGCAGCAATTAAAAACATCGGTGTTATCAGCGCTGTTCCCAGGCTGGAAGACAAAACCACAGCACTGCACCAGCTACTAAGGAGAAAAATGACTGCTACTGCTGAACCCAGGACAGTGGGACACTTGGAGCACTCCCTCTCCTAACCTTACCAAGCTCACCCTTAGAGCCTAGAGATTTGCTCACGCATCTTTCAATGAGGAACTGCTTCAGACACTGATTGCCCAACAGAGCAACCTTCTCCTCCCAACTCCTCAACTGCCCACCTCCTAAGAGGAGCCATCGACCGCCCGAGCTCAGTAGGCTGGCAAAGTGTGAGATGCTGTAATTTGTACAAATTCAGATTTCTGCAGGGAGTGAAAAGCAAGGAAAACTAACATTGGTAATACTCAATTTTTAAAAACAAACCAAAAAACAAAAAAACCACCTGAGCAAAACAAACTCCCCACAACCTCCAATCCCAACTTTCTTAAAACAGAAAGTTCTTCACATAGGAAATCACAGAGGGAGCATTTGGAAGGGCAAAGAGAGAAGAATTCAAACCCTGGAAAAGGTACGTGTGATACCAAATGAGGCCAAGTATATGGTGCAGAATTATTTTTTTGTGACCCTTCCCAAATGTGCCATATTCCAAATAAAATTCCTTTTGCTTAAATACTGAATTGAACCATACCCAATACACTGAAGGAGATACTATTGACACTAGCAGAGTGGCATGAACACTTCCCTATGTCTGCTAAGAACACCTCTTGTGATACTGTAAGATCCCGTTAACTGTTTTTGTTAAGTGCATCATGTTGATGCTGGTAGTTATTGCAGCACCAGCTCAGACACACAACTGCTTCTCAGTCCTTTGCAGCTTTTAATGAGCTATTAAATTGTAACAATAAACACTTGAAATTAGTCTTCAGCATTTAACATTCTGGTTTATACCATGGAAAGGTCACCTTCATTTGCATTCTCTTCTTAGGGTTAGCTGGTTCCTGGTGTACAGCAGCCCCCAGGTGCCTTTCTGCTGGCAATGCTTTTCAACTTTATTCATTGAAGATTTTGTATTTTTGTCTCAAGATAGTAATCGAACATACACAAAATTCTGTCCCATAGCTATTCCCAACAATTTCTTCCGGTCATTTTTCTCTAACCTGATAATGCACTTCTCAAAAAATATTAATTTCCATTTTGTCTTGGCTCAACTTCTCATGCAATTCACAGTTTCTCTGATAATCTTTAGTCTTCTTTTGAGTAATGTTTCTCTCGTGTCCGCATGTCAAATGGTTTATTAATGTCCAAACAGGAGAGCTCTTACATCGGCTTTCTTTGAGAAAAGTTTTCTGTGGAAAAAAAATGACTTAGTTGGTGCACTACACAATACTTGCTAGGTTGGTCTGTCATACAGTCACTTTCCCCTTTGTCTCATCAAGCTTCTCTCCTCTTTCCTTCAGGATTTCTTCAAAAGCACTAAATACTTCAATCTATTTCTTCGGAGTAATTTCTCTGAGCCGTGTTTTTAAATATCAGCACTCTATGGCACTGAATTCTTTTTGATCAGCTGCAAGTGTCTGTGACTGGGAAAACTTACAAATACTTACGTAGCTGCTTCAACCTGCCTTTCGCTTCTGTGTCCACTTCTTGGGTTTTGCTTCCATCTTAGTTATGATCATCTCATATCCTGATCCACCTTGAAAACTGAGGTCAAGTTCTCATTTAAAGCTCTGTTTAGATCACCTTCAATCTATGTCCTACCTGTATTGTAAAACACCTTTTTATTTTTCTCTTATCTGTACACAGCCTTATTGCTGTTTGTTCTGAAATGCAACTCTTCAAATTTGCAAAAAGGATTTTTTTAAATTATATTAAAAAATAATCTTTCTTATAGTGTTATATTTTTATACATCCAAAACTTGTTTCTAAATCTATTTTGCACTTTCTAAAATTAAGTGTGCATTTGTACAGTCTTAGAAAGTGAGGCATGTTTTATTTATTAAAAAATAGAGCTAAAAAAGAGAAGCAGCAGGTCCCGAAGTGCAGATTGAAAATTAGTTTGTCCTTAGCAAGTGAGATGGTTTTGGCAGCAATTGCACTAAACACGGATTTTCCAATCTTGGCTGCTAACATGAGATTCCTTGTTTAGGATCACATTGCTTGTAGATTACAGAATTGGCCACAGAATAGACACACTACTCAAATGACAGATTTGTCCAACCTGTGCTGTGTTACAGGAAACGGGGCCATGTTTTGTAAACCAGAGCTAATATTTTCCATCTGTAACCAAGTACAAGACTGATGAAGGACATAAAGAATATTCTGCAATGGAGAAGGTCTGGAAGAAGAAATCCCTACTCTTTAAAAATAATTAAAAAACAAAAAAGCAAACAAAAAGAAAAACCAAAAGCACCAAACTGCATTCGAGTTTATTTCTTTCATTATAATTTGTAGTGTCCTGAGAATTAATGCTATTTTTTTTTTTTTAACAGAAAAGCGTACCTTAAACAGCTCAAAGCAGCTACAAGCAAACTGATTCCTCAGAGAGACCTTTGGAACTATTTTGCAGTGTAAGACAAAACATTTCAGTTTAGTAGATGACTTTGTAACATTCCCATGAAAATGCACTGCATATGTTGTTGGGCAAAATGTCAAAGATGGGTCAGTTATGGCGTGCTTTCTTCCTAAAGGACTTACCAGGCTTTGCCAAAATTGATTTATTTTCTAGTATACCCAAACTTATACGTGTTATGAGAAAACCAAGACCCTGCTTTACCCCAGCAACCCCCACTGAACGTGACTGATCTAGAGTTGCAGTGCTAGATACTGACCATAAAGAGCTTCCTCTTTCTCACATGAGGAATGAGCAGTCGTAAATATTTCATGTGTGTCCAGTTCCACAGACACCGTAGTACCTGGGGATAGTCAACTTTCAGTAATAGATATTTAGCTTATTGTAGTGCTAAAGTGTCCCCCTGAAGTACCAATTCCCATCTGGGGAAGAGGCAGATGGACTTTCCTAAACCACTGAAGAGCTGCATTGGAGCTGCTCCTCTTCGATAGTCAGGGGACAGAAATAATGACGCATCTCTTCCTGAAACAGGGATCGGCAGTAGGCTGGGTGAACTAGTCCGGCTCTCTACTAGTCCTTTTTCCTTAACCATAAAGGCAGATCTGCAGGTGTTTGTATTGTATGACCCTGATCCTCAGAGTTGCTTATCTTGCAGTCTGTAAGCATAACATGCAAATACCCCTCCCAAATATTATGGCATGAGAGCTGAGCTGTGGGTAAGTAGAGGACCTGCTCCTCAGTGCTCCCAACCTTTATCTCATGGTGCCCTAATGCCTTGGATCTCTGTACAGTGTCTTGCAAAGTCCATAAATGGATCAATGGCAGGTGAGCTTGTGTCTTCGGACAGCTGTTGCATTGTGGGCCGTTCCCTGTTACCCCCAAATGAAAAGGGGATGGTGCTAATTTGAGATGGTTTTCAGATCTGTCCTCACTAGAGTACTTGCTTGGTAGATGATGTTGTGTTTTCAGAACTGGTTTGGAGAGAAGGGGAGTCTCTGGCTGGGATGGCAGCAGGGTAATCCTCTGTCAAGAGATCTTGCTGAATTCATCACATGTGGACCAAGTGTGTATGGACAGGAGTTCACAATTACAAGACTGGAACCTTGTTTTAGAAGATGGGACCAGAAGTGCCAGTGCAAAGGTGAGAGCTGTGTGAAATTGAGAGCTGTGAAGATGGAAAAAAAATATCATAATGACCCTGAACGGATGATAGCAGAGTGCGAGAGGGGAGATGCATTCCAGCCTGGGACTTCGAGGGTGCTGAGCCAGTGCCTTCAGCAAATGATGCTGGGTTTGTGCAGAACAAATGGCCACAGAAGTTTCACACCTGTGGAAGGGAATCTAAAAGGGTGGAATTTGGTTCAAAGTATTTCCCTAAGGTTGTGGTGTCTTCAGCAGTTGTGGGGCTGTATTTCAACCACAAATACTGAAAAATACTGTATGTAAAAAGTAATAATTCTCTGCCCAGTTATATTCTATAGCAGTGATTGCACAAAGTGGGCAATCACTTTTTTTCATTAAGATTGTCACTCCAGTAAACCATTGCACACACTTCCTCCCTAATTTCCATCTGCACAAGGTAGCACATGGATAATCAAGGACCATGGTGGAGGTGTATAAATACTCTGAAGTGCCTCTAGAAAGCAGGTGTTATGTATACAGATCAGCAAATCATTGGTGGGAAACACAACTTGGTTATGTGTTTCAAGAGAAATAAAGCAGCAGAGGTGACTTTCTTTTACCCTGCTGTAAGATTTTAGTTAGTAATCATATATTTCTAACAGACAAAGATAATTTAAGTAACTTCTCAGTGCTTGTAAAACACTGAGACTTTCAAGTAAAGCTCAGTATCAAACACAGTGATTTTCTTATACAGCATAACAAACTTTTCCAGGAGGAAGCAGCTTGTAACGATGTTGCAGCCCCAGCCTTCAGTAGACTACATAAGAGAAATACTGGTACCCTCCCACATGGTAACAGATTTAGGGACTGTTACTTCAAAAAACCTGTTATCCTCCCCTAGGTAGTCTGTGTCTATTAAAATAATAATGGAAAAAAATAGATACTGTGACTAATAGGGGGTTCACCTGGGGGAATGGGTACCTGCTTAAGGTGGCTGCTGTGCTGAACTGGGAGTCTGTGCTATAGTCTTATTGTAAGCTAAGAATTTGAGCAATCGTCTGGGACATATTCTGAGGTTTTTAACTATAATTCAAGTGAATCCTAATTTAAATTACTCACAAAGAGAGGGTTTGAGGTGTTTAGCAATAAGGTGGGTGCTGGTTTTCTTCCTGTATTTTCATTTGCTAAAAGAGAGAAGTTTTTTCCAAGGTCAGTCTTTAATTTGCTTTACGTTGGGGTTTAGGATGAGTTCTCCTTCAGCCAAAAAGTAGGTGTACTTCTGTATTTGATAGTACCAATTCTTCTAGACTGAACACTGGTATTGTTTTAATGTAATACCTTTTTCACCTTATGAAACAATAATCATTGATGCTTGATACTGATTTTGTTAAGTCTAGTGTTCAAGTTTTGCTTAGGTCTGATTTGAGAAACACAGAAACAGTTCACATTCCTCAGAGGGAGACAGAGCAGCCGACCTGATTGACATTTCCCATAGCTTCAGCCAGGAGGAACTGAAAGAGCAGCACCCTAGTGATTGCAGTGCGGAGGTGAAATTAAGTTTGGAATTGGAGCGTTTGTTTGACCTAGGTAACAGACACAGTAAAACTGACTAGAGCTGGTGTTGGAACTGCTAAGTGCTGCCTCTTTCTTTCAAAGCAGGTCATGGACAATGGGCTATCTCTATTCACTGGGTCAGGGCTTAGGGCAGTGTGTTTTTTTCTGGCTGTTTCAGGTGAAAGCTGGTTATAAGTCTGCTGCGTTATGCCAGTTTGGGCCAGTTTTTAAGGGCAGACATTAGCTGTCCCACACACAGGCTGCTCCCTTGTCTGCTGATGTTGATTTTAAGACTGGTAACCAAGTTGGGAAACAGGGTTGTTTAGAAAAATAGAGGTAGCTGAGCCTATATAACTAGTGGATCTCATTGTTTGCAGCTACAAGATAAAGGCCAGCTTTAGCACATACACACATTTCTGTTCAGTCTTTGCCAGAAATGCCCATGATGATTGTGACTAGATCTTCTGGTTGTGGCTTTGTTTATGACTAGAATTAGAGTCAGCTATATGGCTGTCAGAACAGGGATTCAAGTACACATTTATTGTGAGAACATAGTCCTGTATCGGTCGGATGAGAGCTGGCACTTGCTGCAGGAACTTGCTACTCTTTCGAGCAGGGTTAAGTTTTAGTTTTTCTAAATTGAACTAAGCACCTCTTCAGTATTAAGGCAGTGGATAGTGCTGAGATGGAGATTCCGGCTAAGGAAAGGCAAAGCTGTCGGCTCAGTTCTTGGATCCTTGTACTGCAGTCAAATTTGAGTGAGGAAAAGGAGAATGTTTGATCATGTCTAGCATTGGTAGGGGTACACTATCCTGCTAAATAGACCCAGCCTTTCAGCTAGCACTGCCAGGACCCCAGCTGGTCCCTGTAACTGGTTTGCTAGTGTTGATTCAAGAATGACTTTCCAAAGGCTGTCACATCTAGTGACAGCTAAGGATGGAGGTTAGCAGTGGGACTGCAGACTTGCTTCTGCTCTTTGCCCTGCCTTTCAGGTTTAGGTTGGAGGCTAGGTCTGATTGTGTGGTTGTTTAGTGGCGCATCCTGTGGCAGTACTTGCAGGTGGGATTACAGTGGATTAAATAAAATATGGGACCAGAAGGAATTAACACATAGTTTGTTCAGTTCTTCCCATTGTTCATTCTTCCCATTCATTGTGGCAAATTTACTTTTCAGGCTCTGTTCAACTCACTTGGAATCTCCTTTCCTGGGTGATATATGAATCTCTAAGCACAGCTCTGACCCTTTACATTTCATTTCAATGGTAAGTTGTTATTTATAGCAAGGAGCTTGACAGAGGCTGTGGAATTATTGGCTGTATGTTTTATAAGCCAAGCCAAACAAGGAACAAAAATAATTCTGATTCAAATTCCTCTAAGCCCAAGCTCTGCTGCTATTCCTGGGATCCACAAAAATCTGCATTTAAAGCCTTTCAGACTTGTTTGGCTCTTCTGTTATCTTGCAGAATTTGGACCTTTAGCCTAATTAAACTCTGGAAATAGAAGGATTTGGTGTGGCTCAGAATTTTACAGCAGTCATGGAAGAAGATGGTGCATAAACTTCTAAATGGCTGCCATGCAAGGGAACTTGATGATCTTAAGGTCCTTTCCAACCCTAACTATTCTATGATTCTATGACATGGACAGGAGGAATACATGGAGCAAAGGGGGACTGTGGCGTGACTGTTTGGGAAAAGCGGTTGTGTTTTGCAGAGCATTTTTCCAGGACAGGGAATGACCTGGGATGCCCTGGAGACATACCTGGGCACCAAGTCAGAGTCATGTGCAAACACATGGTGAGGGACTGACTTGCACTTGGCGCTGACCATTCGCTTTTCTATTTGCACAGCATGTAGGTTGGTCACTGTGCAGGCAAGTTAAGAGGCTGCCATCTTCTTGTGGCACAAGAGCAAGTTCCTGGGGTGATGAAAGTCATGGAGACGGCAGTAAGAAAAGCCATGGCTAAATGTGATTCGGAAAACACTAGGGAAGAATGGAGAAAACAGTTGTAATGTTTGTATTATCTGCATCAAACTGTATGAATCTTTGTGTTGTATAAAGCTGTGGCAGTGCTCTGCGAAGAATCAGGTCTGCAGTGAAATGGGAGCAGATAGAAACTGGAAGAGATCATGCTATATACTAGTGAGGCTTTACCCTTCCAAACATTTACATGGGCCAGCTTGTGTTGTTTTGATCATCTGCTTGCTGCTGAGTATTTTCCCTTTCTTACTTGGACTTTAGTGGAGAAGCAGTCTAATAAAGGACTGGATTTCTTTTCCTCCTCTGTCTGCTAGTACCCTGTTAGGTAGCTGAGTTAAATGTCCTGGCACGCAGCTCTGAAGCGTGTCCCTGAGCTTCTGGGACACCTATTGAGGGTTGCTGTGTTGTGTGTCCAGCAACCCCAGCGATCCTGTGAGACCAGAAATCAGAGTTTTGGTGTGGCTACAAGGTGAGAAAAATCAGTATTTAGTTCCCTTCCTCATAAACGCCAAACTTACTCAGTACTGCACGTTATGGCAGACTGCATTCAGGTCCGTGGCAAGCCTGGGCTTTACAAGTCCATCCCCTATCCTCCAACATATTTTCAGTGTGATTAGACAGGCTGGCCTGCATGTGTTGAACCAGAAGGTCCTGGGGGCCATTCCTGCCAGTGTCCCTGCAGTGCCCATCATCCACACTTTTCTCACCAAAGGGCACACTCCCAGAGCCTGATATTTCATATCGCCACGTTGCCATCACCCTCCATGACAAGGAGAAAATTTCAGGCACTCGCCTCACTGCGTTGCAAACCTTTCTGAATACCGCAACTAATAGCCTGGGTAAGTGGAAGATTAATTTCTATACCACCTGGCAGCAAGCTGTGGATTAGGCTGCTGTCCCTTGTGTGGGTTTAATGTTGGAAGAACAGGGCACCCGAGCACCCAGACAATCAGCCTCTTGTTTAAACAATGAGCTTCTCGGTCTTGTTAGCCAACGCTCTTAAATTTTGATTTTATTCCGGTATGCAGGCGTGTGTGATGTGGAGAATTGCTTCAGCACAGAAAGACTGCAAACCTGTTCAATTAAAGGAAATGCTCAGATCCAGCTGTTGGCATCCCATGAATGCCGGTGCTCCTCGTGGAGTAAATAAGACTGACACACTCCGCCCTTGGAACAGATATGATGATTTGTGCCTTAATTCTTCTGAAAAGGAGCCTTTGTTGGGGAAGGATGGTTGGGGAAAAAGGGAGGAATGCAACGCTTGGCGCAGAAAATGACCAGTGAGACAAGGTCTTCTGCAGATAACAGTGAGGTCTCTATAGCATGAGCCTAGTAACAAGGCACTGTACGACACACGTATAGTACAAGCTCCTGTTACAGCTATGGAATTGTCTTGTAAATTCAGAGTGCTTTCCTCTCATGAAAAAAACATGTGTCACAGAGTAACTTACCCTATACGTTCACCCCCAAAGAACAAGCTAACAGGCATAGCAGTGGTGTGCACGCACCCGCCCATGTGCAGGACCCTGCTCACATTTGTGCCTTGGTTTTGGGTGACATGCTGCTGCACGCAGTCGTAGGCGACAGGATTGTCTGTGCAGTATTGGATGGTGAGGTGGTTATGCCAGACGTCTTTGTCTGGGTCAGGAAAAAAGTGTGTATATAAGATTGTTTCTCTCTTTCATATATATTTTGTATATCTACACATGCCAATATATACTGTATAGTAGTAAGAAAAATATAATATTTTGTATATTTATATAATTATATATCCATATGTATACATATAAATATATAAATATACATATATATATACAAATATAAATACAGTCTTAGTAGGTATTGAATACACTTCCAACTACACCTGCACGGCAGCTGACCTCATGCTTGTGTCTCAGGCAGGAGCTGAGTACCTGAGACTGGATCAGAAGGAAGGCATAGGGCTGGGACAAACAACAGGAAGAAATGCTGGGCCACTGACCTGGCTGCAGCTGGGAAGCATGACCAGCATGACCATAGCCATCATCCATGGCCCTGGAGGCAGTGGAGCGCACCCAGAATCCTTACCCTGGAGAAGGGGCTGGAATCCTCTTGTCTGCAAACAGGAACCACTGTGTCTCTGGGAATGCAGCTTTCCCCATTCTTGAGAACTTTTCCTCAAAGTCTATTTTTTTTGTCCTGTTTAAAATCTGTGACATGGGGATTTCGCAATGCCATCATCAGCAGTTTCAGCTGCAGAGAAGGAAACAGGTCTCTGGCTGGCTGCTGGTGGGAGGGTACCTGCTGCTGGCCCTTAGTTTGAGCATTTCTGCCATTTGTCACACAGGCTGAAACAGGAAAACCTGCCTTTTACCTTACTAGCCGGGCCTGTGCAGTGCACAAGAATGCAGCCCACGGCGGAACTGGGTAACCATGTGCTTGGCTGTTAATGGCCACTCCAACTGGTTTAGTCAAACATATGTCCTATTGTCATCTGTCTACCTATATATGTATTTACATGTAAATAAATGTGTCTGTATATTATATATATATAATATTTGTAGCATTTATGTACACGCACATATTAAAAGAAAAAACCGTCTTTTGTTCTTGCTAGGTTGGGAAAGTGCTTTGAACTTGTGCAGAAGATGCAGCTGCCAGTGGCTCCAGGCTTTACAGCTTTTCTAATGTGTGTTACTTGTTTCAGGCAGCAACTGAGCCCACAGCCTCTGTGCGCATTTTGATGAAGAAATCCCCTCTGCACAGGAGCAGTAGCCCAGATCAGCCTTCTCTGATGGATGGCAAAACACTGGAAGACCTTTGAAGGAGACTTAACATGTGGCTTGTCTTGCTGTTTAACTAAGGTACAAGTAGCATGCTTTGTTCCTGCTTCACGTATTTATTATTGTGCCTATTTATTATTATTGTATTTAAAATACACATTACTAGAAACAGCTGCTTTGTAAATCAACAAACCAACCTTCTAACATTCAGCATGATACAATATGTATATGTTTGGTTTCTTTTCAGCTAAGTTAAAATAGCAGAAAGGGAGAAGAGTTGTGGTCCGGTTGCTGAGGTAGTATAAATCCAGGGCGCTAAGGTGAGTAGGCTGAAAACAAGTGATGTTCTGCTGTGTTTGAAGCAACTGTTACCACATCAGAACACAGGGTAAATAGCCAAAGTATACACACAGCTCCACAGCCAAAGTCCCGTTTCTGGGTGGCTTGTTATAGATACTTTCCAGACTTCAGCCCAAGCAGACTGACACTAGCCTTAGTCCAAGTGTTACGCAGGCAAAGTGAGGGAACATCCCTAACCCTTAACCTCGCTTTGGATTTAGGGTTTTCCAGATGTGCTGCTGTGAGGCTGAAGAACAAAAGGCTTGGCCCCAAGGGCGCCACTTGGGGCGTGCTCCTGTGCCCTCAGTATTGCTCCTGCTATGATGGAGGTGCTGAGTGTGAGCAGTCTGCCTTGGCTGGCCTTCACCTTGAGGGCTGTGGCTGATAACGGTGGGGCTTGCTGTAGTGAAAACCCACTGAGTTGCAACACAGAGCAAGTGTTACCCATCAAACACAACCCTCTCCTGCAACAGGCCTTCAGCTCATACAGAGGAAAGCTGCTCAGTGAGGGATATACAAACCTCTTCCAGCCGTGGAGAACAGCAGTGAGGCTGCAGGCAGCTGCCTGCTGCACAGCAGCCAGACTGGCTGGCACCCCAACAGTGCACTTCATCCCCAGACAGCTGCAGGCAGCCCCCAACACCCATGTGGAGCAGGAGTGAGGGGGGTGAAAACCCTCAGAGATGGGTGGACGAACATCGGTGCCACTTCTTCATGTACCACACCAACTACATGTGCACACCACACCTGAGAGCAAACCACACCATCCCCCGGGGGCAAAACCCAGTATTCACACCTGAACAACAGAAGAGGTGCATGCTGCACCCTTGGGATACAAACCACAGCATGACAGAGGGTAGACAAGACCTGGCTGCTGCTCATGCACTGCACAGGTGAGTCACAAAGTGGTGTGCGCCCTTCACCACCTCTGCTTGCTACCCAGAACAGACTTGCACCACAACACACCTCTGAGTACACAATACTCCTGTGTGCCTACACCTGACCATCCACTTGTATTGCAGAACTGCACCACAAACACTCGAATATTGCACTTATGCTCCACACCACTTGCTGCATCCACGAAACACCACTCATGCTGCTGCACATGTGCTGCACCCCACACATCAGGACATACCACACCTCTGTAACACCATACTTTTACCACATACCTGTAACATACCAAACATTCTACCCCACATGTATAATGCTGCACACAGACAACACCTGTTGTGCTGCACATGCAACCCATGCTGCTGCAATTGCATCACATACTACATGTGCTGCACACCCATGACACTACATCCATGCTTGTAGACATGACACCACAAATGTGTGCTGCACACCACATGACACTGCACACACAATGCATCCCACAGGACATTCCACAGGTATGTGACAACATACACTGCTCATGACACAAACCGCATCACACAATACCAGTTCCTGACCACATGCAACATGGCTACCTACGATGTACGTGCCCACTGCACACTCACCACCACACATACTACATGCGGCACCCCTGTGCCACACACAGTCCCACTTGTCACCATGTATGTCCTCCCCTTGTCTCCGTCCTTGTCATGGTCCCATCCACAGATACTTACTGTGTGAGGAACAACAACATTACCCGCAGAATTTATGAAACCTGGACGCATTGAACAACTCAGAATTGCCACACAAGTACAACTTCCACTGCATAACACTACTGCCAACTGTATCCCTCCAGGAACTGTGACCACTTTAATGAGCAGTAGCAGGTAATTTCTCCCAGCCCATGTTGAACGGCAAAAGACACCTTGGATCCTCTGTTATACCTGAAAAAGAACAAAAAACAGAAAAAGTTTCCAAACCCAGTGGGTTTCTACAGTTCTTACCAGAAAGACCTTTAAATTTTATTCAGACTTTTCATGATAGCACAGATTTGTTAGGAGTTGTTACGGTTGCAACCTAACATAGATATTACAGCATAACGCCACCTCATGGTGCCACGGAGTCAAAACACTTGCTGAGTGCATTTTTAAGTACAAAAGATTGACTCTGTCACCTCTAACCTCGAGTTTAAAGCATCTTAAAAGCAAATTTCCGTGTTACATATATTCTGACACCTGCCATTTAAGGTGTATAATACTTAACATTTAAGTGCTATGCACAAGACCAGAGTCACAGAAACGAAATAAAAGCAACTTCAGAGGTCATCTGGGTCTTCCCACCATCATTCTGCAGTGCAGATAACATCTACAACAGGCTCACAGATGTACGGGCATCCATACCCGACCCATGCGTGCCAGCTATATAATGCACTCTACAGAGTGCCTTGCCCGGTCTTGTACATGAAGTACTGCCAGGCAACCTTACTTTTAGGGCAATCTGTGGTATTGTCTAAACTTACTGCTTTTCTTTGGCAGCTGTACTTCAGCTTTTGTTCTCTTCTGATGGAGGTTAAGCAGGTAATTCCCCGTATTGCCTTCCTTGGGTGTCATGTTTTCTAGATACAGTTGTGGGTTTAACTTCAGTGATCCAGAGAAAGGAGCATTCTCCCCCATCTTAGCTTAATGGTCAGAAGAGTCAAACAGCAAATCCCTCTGGAGTCAGTAATTTTTATCCTGTGACCTGGGAGACATCATTTGCATTACAGCTTGGATGATATTTCTGGAGAAACACATGAAATATTAATTATGGGAGTCAGGGCCTGTGGAAAGCATTCCTGTGTACCACTGACTCTCACCAAGGGCTTTACACAAGTGTTCTGGACACAGCCATGTTAGACTGATCAAGTCCAAACTGACAACTGTACAGAGCATTAGACTTACCTAGAAGCATCCTTCAGGAGGATGACAGGCTTCATCCAATAAAGCCTAAGGTATATGCAGGAAACAAGTATACTTTTGGGTACTCAGTAGGTTAAATATTTAGCTGGGCTTTTTGTAGAAACTAGAAGGTTTTCCTGGTGCTTAACACGTTCCTGTGATGCTTTAATCAGTTGCTTACCTGTCACAATACAGTCTGGCTGTATTGCTCTAATCATTAGATTAGCACAGGTTTATTCCCATTTCTATCTGGCATTTGTTCCTAACCTCAAAGATGAGAGGGCAAAAAGAAAGTGACCCATTGACCTCATTACCATGTCAGTCATCCTCAGACAATGAGGTCTGTATGCCAATTACACTGCACACATACAGCCTGTGTTAAACTGGGGTTTAACACATACCATTTTCCAGGGTTTTACAGAAGTTTCATCAGTCACTTCACAGAAGTACCATTTACCTGGGCTTGGGCCCATTGTCTGAGACCACTTAGTCCAGCACTCTGCACAGGATGGTTACAGCTAATAAGGGTTCTTTTGCTAAACTAGAAATAGCTTTGGACCAGCTGCCTTCACTAAAAGGCAGGCCACAAAAACTTATTTTGCCCTCTTCTTCCCCTATATGTAGATACGGAGTATGTTCAGGAGACTTTGAATATTTGAAATGAGAGACAGTAATTTGTCTTTATGGGCTGCATCAAATGGTGGATTTAAAACAGTTGGAAGTATAAAGGACAAGGGTAGGAATGAGGAAACTTAGTTTGCTTCCTTGGTAACAAAATCTACAGCACAGCAGGAGAACAGAGCATGGTAATTAGGGAATTACAGCTGTTAGTCACAGAAAATATGCTGCAGTTGCAGGTCACAGACCTGAGGTTGTGGCACAGGAAGGAAAAGTGTAATTTAGAGTCTGCAAGGAACTCACTGCATGCATTAGACTTCTTGCTACTTATAGCATCTTTACACCTGTTTTCCAGGGCGGAAATCAAACAGACAAGAACACATATCAGCAACAAGCACCAAGGAAATACGGTTCCTCTACAGGGGTCGAGACAAGAACTATTTTTAATAGGAAAAAATGGCTATTCCATCAGCTGGTTCACTGCCCCTCCTCCTTTGCTGGAAACTCTTTCTAAGCAGGACAATCAGAAGCATGAACTTCAAGATGGAGAGGACAAAACTTGATCCAGGCAGTTATTCTGGGAGACAGCAGCTCCCATAAGAAGCACCAGTTGTTACAAGGGATGTATAATGCAAATCCCTTTGAAACAGGGCTTGGCTTGGAGACATTTGTGTATTAAGCCAGGGCCTTACATCACTTTCCTGCAAGTGGTAGCTGTTCCTGAAAGGAACTCTATGAAGGATATAAAGGGAAATACAAGCCTGATACAAAAGACAATAGCATTGAACAGACTTCACCTTACAAAAAAGGAGGAAATAAATAAATAAAAAAGGCAAACTCCAGTCAAAGGGACACAAGAACAAACCCAACAACTGAATCATTAGAGCACCTCTGACAATAGCTTGGGCAAAAGCCATTTGAAGGAGAGAACCTGTTGGCATAGTTTATGACCAAGACACTCACCAAGCACTTTCTGTGAAATCCTATGTCACCTCCTCTTCTTCCAGTGGGAGCTGGTCCCATCCCAGAGGACCAAGGCATGTCATAGCTACACACACCAGGAACCTCCACCTGACTTCAGCTGTCCCCAGAGCTGAACAAGAGGCTGTCATGACTGCACACTTGTGGAGGTGGATTTTTATCTGGACAGAGTCCTCATCATATTCCAAGTGAAGTCACATGCAAACCATGTCCAAAGCAACTTGAAAGCTGGACTCCCATTTCAGTTGGAGAAAGAGTAACTTTTCCAGACTCTGAAGGGTGTTAAGTTTTAATATTCTTTCAGCGAGTTAAGCAAATTCATAGAAGATAAACACATTCACACTGCACTGATATGCATGACTCTTGGAAAAGCTGATCTATTAAACTTGTGCGCTTTATAGTAACCTTTGATCCAGGATTTATCCTCCATACGGAGTTCGTCATTGCCATTCCACTCAAGAGGGGAATTTATTTATTAGTTTACTTCTCCAAATCTCCTCCACCCTTTGTTCTGGTCATGTTCAGGTTTATTTATGGTATTTGGTTATATTTTTAGATAATCTTCCTTTACTAAAACTTCAGTGCATGTGGAAAAACATCTTCGTAACTTTTCTGTCCTTAAATCAAGTTGCTTCAGAGACAGAGCTGATTCCTACAGATGAGAACTGACCATACGCTAACTTGAGGGAAATTAGACTTGCTGAGGAACAGAAGAAACACCCACCACATCTTGAGGCTCACCAAGAGCTTACAGCCTCTTTTCAGACCTGCCCTTGTACAGCCTGACCACACAGCTCAGATTCAAAGGACAAAGACCTCAGGCCATGAGGCTCAAAGCTCTCCATAGGGCATAACTTGCTTATTCAAATGTTAACAAGTAAGACTTCCAGGATTTGTTCACTGTACCAGCTACCAGCTTTACATCTCAACTAAGCCAGACTCATTCTTTCCATGGCAGAGCAGCTATTAATAACTTCCTATTGCCCAGCGCAGCCTGCTGACCAGTAGCCAGGCCTCCCCACTTCTCCTTGAAGGCTGGAAACATGCCAGCCAGATCAACTAATTCAAACTATTTTGGGCAGGAAGGTATTTCAGTGTCCTAGACCCTCAGGATGCCGTAAGCCAGCCTGTCTCAAGGTGATACCTCATGAATGCCCTCACTGCTCTCAGTTGTGTGAGGTCTCACAGCCAGAGCAGAGAGGTGAGAAACCACCATGGGCCATGGTAAAACCAATTCCTCAGTACTCTGCCAGCTGCCTGATGTCATGGTTTTCTGCTTGTGAGCTATGACAACAACTGGCAAATGCTTACCCTCAACCAAAGAGCTAAAATACTTTTATTCTCCTTGGTGAGTTGCCCAGCCTATGACCTGTACTTCACTCAGAGTTAGCTGTCACAGATAATTTACTCACCTGAGGACTGGGTAAATCATGTCAGGTTTGACGGAGACTTTCCTCCTTCCCTGTTTCTGGTTATTATCAGAGGTGAGATGGGTCTCAAGCTCAACTCAAAAAACAACCTGTATTCTCCACCTTATTGAGATCCAGCACCTCAAAGAAGAGGCGCTGCTGCCATTTGGGACAAACTTCTTTACATTACGAACAAACAGCAGCTGAGATGTACCTTGGTCCCATCGCCTCTTCACAGAGCCACCTAACCATAATAATGTGATGTTTAAAACCTTGAGAGGAAGGCTGTAATTTGCATTTTAGAGTCCCATGCAGTGACTTGCCTGAGATGTACCTACATGTGGCTACACCCAGCAGTTGCTCTGCTGGTACATGTGCAGTCATTTCTTTGGGGAAGACAAGGATTCACCAGCCCTTGGTGAAACGCAGTCAATCCAGCTCAGTAAAGTTTCGAGTCCGTTCCGATAGTGCCAAGTGCTTGATGCCATTTTTAGCAAGCAGAATAACTAAGTATTTAAGGATAGATTCTTCCCCAAATAGACGAGAGGAGCCAATCAGCAGCTGTTTCTCTGGACAGATTTTGCCAGCATTACAAATCCTCCATATGGAAGCAAAAAGATGCTAGTTCTGAGCAATAAATGCATGTCAGATGACACTGCCACTAAATATACCTGGTGACTGTTCGCACAATTGTTCTGCTTCCAGTCCAAACCCCCTCTTTGATGTGGGCAGCAAGAACATCTTAAACAAAAAAGCCTGAAGATGAACTTAATTTAATCACTGAGCGTGAAGAGGGAGGGCAGGGAAGAAGGAAGGAGAACCAATATTAAGTGTGGAAATTAATACAAAAAGCTGCTGGGATATTAATAGTGTGCTGAACTAATAAGATGCAGTCAAAGCTATGAAGTTTCTGTAACACTGCAGCAGCTGCTACTGTGAAGTAAGAGACTAGAGTAGATCTGTGTATTTACAGCAGTTATCTGAAAGCCTGGGCATGTAATTCCACTCAGCATCCCCACCACCACAAACACATTAAAAGCAAACTCAAAAAGCTCCTGTAAACCCACTAAGCACAATAGCTAGTTTCCACAATAAATAATTCATAGCATTACAGTTATTTGCACATAGATGGGCTAAGAGCCTTGCAGGAACAAACATGGAGCAGAAGCTCTTGCTCAGCAGGCTGTAACCACAGCAGCCCAAGTGCCTTCCAGCCCTTTTGATGGCTTAAAAAGCCTTCTAGGACAGGAACCTTTAACATAAATGTAAGTCTGCCCCACAGAAGTTATACTGGACAGTGACTGTTTAGAAACCTTACAACCACATTGGCTTTTTTCCTTTTTCCTGCACCTACAGGCAAAATCGATTCATCTATTATGAGATGAGGCAAGGCATCCATTTCCTTCAAGAGCTTAATTCTGGAGACAAGAAGCCCCCGTCAGCCAAGCTCTCAGCCTTACTTCAGCTGCCTCAAGAGCTGGGAAGCTAGCAATGCCTGCACCATTCAGGGTTACACTCAACCACATGGAGAAGGAATATCAAGACCCAACTTCACATGACTTAAGGGAAAGCCAGTGTTCCTTCAGAAACACTATCTTCATGCTGTTTCTGGCAGAAAGAGGACAGCCATAGGAGGTCAAGAATGCAGGCCAGAGCAGACTGCTGAACTAACAACAAGCAATGCCACTTACCAAGTCTTTGAAGGGTCGGTGCTGTAAGCAGTCCCTCTGAGGTAGCTCTATCCTAAAGCTTTTGTTTTGGAGAGAGCAAGGGTTTGCAGCATAAGCAGTTTGCACAACTTCTGCTCAGCTCTTGCCCAGACAGACTCACTGCAGTCAGGCTTGCAGATGGTGGTGTGACTTGGCCTTGCTGCCTGGCAAGCCTGAGTTAGACTCAGCTGCAATCCCATGGTGCTTCAGATCCTTCCATTTGCTTTAAAGATTTGGTGGACATTTGAGACACTGAGGTCTTTGAGAAGGACGTAGTGCAAAGGTTGATTTGGACACAGCTCTAGCAGACAGCTTCAGGCTGAATACTTGGATGCTTTATGTTCATGAGCCTTCATGAAGTAGCCAGTACACAGACTTTTCTTCTGTAAGCAGATCACAAGAAGGACCCAAGTGCAGAGAAGAGCCCCACAGAGCTAGGGCAAAGCCCATAGCACCCACCACAAATGGTGGGAACTCTCTGTGCTAGCTGGTAGATGTCAGCAGCATGCTCACTCCCACCTCTGTTGTCCCTTCTGTGCACAAAAGCCACCCATAGGCTTTTACACCTCACCACAACTTTGCAAAAGGCTGAAGAAGGCTACATGATAGGGATCTTCTCATAGAGGACCACAAAGGTGGTATTCGGTGAACCCTACAGAAGAGGGGGAAAACCTCAACACACTGTACACGTGGCACTTGCCATAGTTAACTATTCTAGTGAGAGCTCTCTGAAGGCTGCACAGCAGCCTTATGTCAGATAGCAAGGCATTAAGTGAATAATAACTGCCATTTTGTTAAGTAAGCTTTAGAGAACAGTTACAGTTCTGAAGACTCATTTTAAGCTTTCATCACTGGCAGGGAAGGAGGTAAGTCAGGTTAACTGCTGTTATCACGATTATCAAATGCAAGAGATCAGCGACTTGAAATAAACACTGCAGTTCACAGCAAAATTCCACCTGGCTTTTCATTAGGTGTGTCCAATTACTTCCAGTATAAATTAGCCAGACAGTTGAAGGCAGGCTTGCAGAAAATTAGTTTAACACTATTAACACGTGGAAAAAAAGAAAACAAGGAAAGATTTGTTTCCCATGACAGTCAGAAAAGTCTAAAGCTACTTTGGAGATCTCTAAGACCCTGCAACATCTTTTAGGCTTCCCATATGCTTCATCAACAAGATCCAGGACTCCAAGATAGCACTCGATGTTAACTCTGTGCGAAAGTTCCAGGAATAAAAATCATCCAAGAACTTATTAGGGTCAGCTCCAGTAGGGTTGACTTCAAAGGGCACCTTCAGGCTGCTGAGCAAGTGCAGATGCAGGCAGATAGCTCATAACACTATTCTACCAAATTACTCATACAAGTGTTGCTAATAGAGCCATTCAAGTAATATTACAAACCCAATCCGCCATCCTACCAGCATAGTGACCATTCATCTTGCAAATTAACAAGTCAGCTTCAGCACCTTCAGTTAGGTCAGAAGGCAAGTATGGAAACTGGAGTGATACCATGCAACTCTACCACTGGTAGTGTGGGCTGTGGTTTTCTCTGAAAGTTTAGGCAATCCTGCTGACTGACAAGTTTCTTCTAGAACACCTTACAGTTTTCTATTGTACTGACATGCAGAAAGCCTCATCCTATTTGCAATACTCAGCTCCAACAAAAGAGAAGAGTACATCATCCTATTTGCAACAGGAAACTTCAAAAGCAGAACACATCAATACCTTGTTGAAAAGGTCTTTTAATCAGTTTCCATGTGGCAAAACTCCAGAGGCCTATTCACTTTATTTCCACTTCAAAATCAAGATAGGGAGGGTGAGAAACAGCCTGGCCCCAGCAGTAACCCCAGGACAGAAGAGCACTTCCACCTGAGCCCAGTGCCTGCTTACCCCAGCTTTTCTCCCCCCATCAACCACAAAGGAACAACCCTCACCATGGCTGCTTTTGGGAGTGCTTAACAGGATTACATATTGCAAGGAGACAGGCGTACCACTGGCTTCAAGGCACACTGTTGTCAGGTGAGCAGCAAGTCTCTCAGTGGCAGTTTATCCAGCCTGCCAAACGCTAAGGGTGTCCACACTTCAAATTTGAACATTAGCTGCTGAGCATCATGCAACTTAAAACTATTCTCTAGAAGCAAACCAGCCAGGGCTTATTCTTTCACTCTCAGAAAAAGAGAGGAACAGATCTACTTAGAGAACAAATGAGAGCCCAAAGCACAGCTATGCCTAGCTCCCCTTGTTGCCTTCATCTTCTCCTTACTGAGGGGAATTAAGACTGGAAAAAACTTGATTATCTGGAACAGTGCTGTGATCTACACTCTGCCCTTTTGCAGTTGGGTGGAACCAGACTGGCTGCACAGCACTGAAAGGTGAGCCATTCACACATGATTGAGATAGGAAGAGACACTAATAAAACCTCCAGGGCTTTCTCAGACCATCCTGTCATTCAGTATAACAATCAAAGAGGTAACCTCTCCTTATATGAGCTAGGCATTGAAAATAGTCAAGCTCCAACATTAAACAAGCACACACTTGCTCAAGCACAAGACAGTGGCACAGAAACAGGCTAGGTCGGGTTTGTTTGGGGTTTTTTTAATATTAACACCCAGTTTCAACCAGAAAATATTACAGAGAAGAGACAGTCATGGTTTACAGTGACCAAGACAGAGTTGAAGGAGAATTCCTCTATGATACTATTTGTTCAAGGCAGAGTCTCACAGCAAAAGCTTGCTCTTCAAGGCAACTTCTGTTGCGAGTTACAACAGTCATATGAATACTCCAAGCCCTTACTACAACACACTCATAATACAGAGTTAAAGGTTGTAATATCTATACAATTGGACATGGTAGTCCATGACTACCATTCATGTCAGAAACATGAATGAACAGGATGTCTGCACTGAGCTTCATGCAAAACAGTTTCCAGTGATGCTATCATGACTATGCAGGAGCCAGGAGAGAACATTAAGATTTCATAGACTTTTAAAGAAACTGTTTTCCACACACACATTCAAGGAAAAGCCACCACTGCACGCAGTGACAGGAACCACGTGCTGCCTCAGTAGATCAAGGGTGTCTCAGCCATTCCAAGAAGAGCATTTCTACTGCTACTCTTTGCAACTGCCACAGCAAACACCACTGTGGAAAGCATTGTGCTCACACCTGCTTGGCAAGGGCAGGGGAAGTTAAAATCTTTTCACATGAGGGCTGCTATAACGCTGCTACAAGGTATCCTCTCCACCCATGCAGCTTTGTAGCTTAACTGAAGTTCAGGCATACAGCTCTAGGTTCTAAACATTTGTTTTACCAATCAAATCATTATTTCTGATATTTGCTGTTATCCACAGGCAGGACCAAACTTGCAAGCTTTTCCCATCCTGTGTCTGGACCAGCCACTGGTTAGTCATCAGAATCCAATTAGAGAAGGTCTTAAAACTAACTAGGAAAAACAGATGATGAATTTAAACTCTGTACATGATAAACATAAGATACAGAGTCATAAACTAAAATAGGTGTTGAAAGCACAAGTAAAAGGAATCAGTGTTCACAAGGAAAGAGCAGAATGACCAGGCAGGAGAGACAGTGACAAGTAGATCACAGAGGTGATACTAAGAGAATTATCTGAAATAGTGAGATTTCACCTACAAACACTAAAATCAGAAATTTAACCACTCTACAGATATGTCAGAGACTAGAAACATCTTCATTTACTTCTATCTAATCACACAAGTATCAGCTGGTGTCAGACTAGATGACCACTGTAGGCTTCTTACAACTGAAATACCCTACTCTAATTGTCTTCCACCATGATAATTTCCAGACAAGGACCTGCTCAGTGCCACAAGACTGCACAACACCACCCCTGTCCTCAAGTCCCCAGCTTCTCCAGCTACACAGGGCTCATCCACCAAGAATTTGCCACATTTTTGCCAGTGAGGAAGAAGTAAGGAGGCAGAGGGGCTGCTCATTCGTATTTTCGCTCATCACTTCCATGGTGCAGTGACATCCTAAAGAATACCAACCAAGCTCGACCATATTTTTGGAAGTCTTAACTCCTTAACTCAAAGAGACCTTGCAACACCCTCGTGTGGTTAAGAAGAGGATATTGGCTCATGCCACCCACCACTGAAATAGACACCCCTAGGCTGGAACAGAGCAGCTGTATGACACCACGTAGCAACACTTCACAGCATTTTAGGGTACAAAGCAATTAACCTTTGGCTGAATCCCCTTAGCTCCAAGCTACAAAAAGAGTGTTTGTTCTGTTTTCTTCTCTACCCCCACCTTCCCCAAGTGTGCACAGCTCTGGTGTTCTCATTAGCTCACAGTGCCAGCTGCTTGCTGGACCCTGAAATGGAGAACAACCGTTGTCATCAGATTAATGGACTGTTTATTCTGATATTAATTTTGGTTTTGATTCCCTCTGCTCCACAGCAGTAGCAGCTGATTCAGATAAAATCAGGGTGAGGCTGCAGTGTTTCTGTTCAGACAGTAAATACGCTAGAGCTGAGACCTACTTGAGATCTCAGCAATACTTTAAAGTAAGGTCAAGGAGTTTGAGCAAGGTCTTCTTTACAGGTCTGAAAAGAGGAACAATTTCAGCTGGGGGAAGGTATCTTTCTGCTCACTGCTATTTCTTTATATGTTTGATAGAAATTTAGTCCTATTTGTTTACTTTATCTAATTTATTACACAGAACCTTAATTTTCAGGTCCTGCCCTAAGACAGAGCATCCCAGGCTCCAAGGGGGAGTGCAAAGTCAGCCTGACTCAGGAGCAACATATTTGGTGTTTTGGAAAGCAGCCTCAGGAATAGTCTTTCCAGTAACCTTCAGGTACCATAAAGACCTGCCTGCTCACAGGACCAGCAAGCACACACACTTTCTAAGCTGGTGAGAAGAAGCAGCCCGCTGCAGATCCTCAGTCCCAGGCCAAAACCTTGATTTGCTACTTTTTGTTTCCATCACCTGAACAACATGAAACCTTCCACCAGCCCTTCCTAAATTAAGAGTTCTCAGCTAAGGAGAGTGCCAGAGTAGAGACACATAAAGCTGCCCGGCTTTAACTTTGCCTCTTAGCTTGGCTTCAGCTCATTATTCCTGTGAGCCTGTGAGTCCTAAAATCTAGTCTCCGGGCCACTGCACCTCCCCTTAGGCTGTACCTGCACAACAGAACATGCAGTGCCAAGCCAGGTCAGTAGCAAAAGTGCCAATGAACCGCTAGCAGCAGGTAACACCTTTCCTAGGTGTTATGAGAGGAGATTTGAGAATAACGTGAAACCTTCCAATTCCTATTGTGAGTCTGCTGTCATAGCTAAACATGAATGTTACATTCATCTCTTCTGATATCTGAAGTTCCCTTTGCCACACTCATCTACAGAAAAAGTTGCTGTAAACACTCCTTCTGGAGACAAGCAAGATGTCAGTAAACAAAATTTAAGAGTCAGAACAAAGCAGTGCTTTCCTTTAAGGCAGCCTTACTAGAGTCATGCAGGAGGAAAAGAGAGCCTACATTAGCAGATACCCTGCTAGTAGGCTTAAAGGAGAAGGAATCCATAAAACCTCCAGGCATTCCAGCAGGCTGGGTACCCAGGATCACTTTCACAGTTTAGGAAACAGTTTCATCTCAACCCCCACAAGCTGACCTTGGCAGAACATAGAAAGTTTGCACATAACAGCCATGTTTGTGCTATGAGTAATCCAGTACTCTAAGCTAATGCTCCATTTTGTTGGTCAAACAAAACATCTTGTTATCATGTGAACAAGACAGAAAAACAACCCAAAAAACTAAAAATCCCCACGATACAAACCCAAAACCCTAAACCATATTAAAATTATATTGATGAGTATTTCCTAAGTCCATTTAACAAGATGCATGGAATTTCATTTCTTTGTGCACCTTCATGTCTTTCCCATGTAATTTTCAGTTTTCCACATTATCACTTTTTTCCAATACATCAGAATCAAAGTACTTACGCTCAGGCTGAAACAACAATGTATGCTAGCCAGCTTAATACGGGAATATCTTTTCCAAAAATAATCAAACATGGATTTTTCGATTATTCACAGCTCAGTGAAAGGAGAGAGTGTGAGTGACTCTACATTTACAGACAATATATATAGCCTTATAGTAGTATCTTCCTTCTGTTTTCTGTTTCATCAAGCTTATTGCACACACTCAGAATATCACAGAATTTTTTGGGTTCATCTAGTTCCAACTCCCTCCTATGGGCAGGGACACTTCACACTAGACCAGGTTGCTCAACCTGGTCTTGAACACTGCCAGGGACTGCCGCAACTTCCTTGGGCAGCCTGTTCCAGTGCCTCACCACTAAAACTCCACAGTTAGGTTTGAGACCCACTGTGCACCTGAACGTGACAGGAGACTGTTGCTTGCAAAGAACAGCTCACTGGGACAGCAGAAAAGGAAAGTGTTGCTTGAATATCTCCTATCTTATCCAGTCAGCTAGGTTAAAAGAAAATAATAGAGTACTGCATTAAACGGTTTGTAGCCAAGTTGTATTTCTGTTTTTCATTCATTTGGTCTTCCAACTTAACTAGTTACAGCAACCCTCCGAAAGAAAAAGTCTAAGCAAACACAGACTTAGCATCTGAGGAGAAAGATTCAGAAGTCTTACCTGTGCCCTATAAATGCTCCATGACTGCGTATCAGTATTCTGCAAGGCTTGCTCTTATCTCTTAGAAGAGACTGCAACTTCAATAAGTAATCTGTGCCAGTTACATGAAAATTAGGTCAGGTACCTTACCAATATTAGCCACACTTGTAATCACTTCAGAAGCCCTCTGAGATAAAGCAGTGTCTGGAAATACGGACTAATGGATTTGGTCAAATAAGCTGTTACTTGGGGGCTGGGAACAGAGAAATATTTCAAGGCTAACGAGGAGTTCGCATTCAGTGGAAGAAAGATGCCTGCTTCACTAATTGGAAAAGGTGCCTATTTCTAGTCCAGCTGGGCCAGGCAACACGAACCGCTATAATTTAGTTATATTTAAAAGCTTGAATCTAGAGTCAGTGACAAGCTGGCTTTGCACAGCAAGATGTTAAAGGAAGCCAAAGCATGAAAGATGGATTTAAGTTGTGGTATGTCTTTGAAGCTCTTGGGCAACTTGGTGTTAGAAGGATCCAGAGAGGAAATAAGAAATAATGCATGAAGAAATGTGTGGCATCCAAGTTCATATAGCTTATGGCTTCGCAAGTTCTCACACAATTAGCACATTCACATGCATTAAAGGGTGGGTACATAAATAGACCGTATCTTTGGCTGCATTAATACCATGCTTATTAGTACTGATAATATTCATGGACAACCCTCTTCTCCTGTCTCTTCCATACAGATGCTAATATACTGAAGTGTATCAAGTAGTTCATGGGTAGATGCTTCCAACAGTATCAGAAGTGCAAGACTGCCTTGCAAAGGATGAGTGCTCAGCCTCCCAAGGAATTCGGGAGCAAAGACAGGAACCGATGTACGAATGAGGAAGTTAAAGGTGACCAGTGGTTCCAAATACTTGAAGCATACCAGGTAAGGACAAGGCAGCGGACAGCTTACACCAGACAAATGCACGTAGATGGTCAGGCTGCGCTCAGAGGGATAAGCAGCTGCCCACATCACACTTACCAACATCAGAGGTCCTGTAACTTTTAGGCTGACATCATGCAACTGCAGCTTTTCAATATGGAAACAGGATGACTCCCTATGGTTTCTAATTCTACTGTGGTCCAAGACAACACAGGAAAAGAAAAACCCCACCTCTTTTCTTCTAGCTGGTCCTATGTGAAAGGTAAGCCTAGGTATGGCTTCATAGGCGAAAGCCAGGGGCTGAAGAACAGCCCATCACAAGTCCCTGCACGCCAACCAGAATAACTAGCACAGAGTAAAGATGACCTACTCCACAGAAAGGGCTACACAGGCAATTGACTTTTCTGGAGCAGAAAGAAAAGCCACAGCTTAGAGGTGTTTGCATACAGGTCCTTCACAGACTGTTACCAAAATGATGCAGCAGACACTACCCCACCTATGCTTCCTGCACACAGAGAGGATTTTTAAAGCAGCATTCCCCAGGATGGGGTGAAAACGTTATTCTCAACTCCCACGCTTATTCTCACAGATCCCATCAGCCAGTGACTCCCACTGTGTCAGTCAGACATGCACCACACAGGCTTCCCCAGCTCCCTCCCACGCACATCCAGGCTTTTTACCATTGCAAAAAGAAGGGAAGCAAATCAAGGAGATATACATTCAGCCTAGTGCTATCTGGCAATGCCGAGTGAGAGAACAAGTGTTAGGCAACTAGTGCAAATGTACAATGCAATAACTAACTGACAAGCTACTGGAAGATCTATAAAGTTTCATTCCTGCCTGCCCTCAGATGGGCAGGTGCAGGCAGTAAGGCAGAAGTGTAGAAAGAAACTCTTAGCCCTCCAGACAGTACAGTCTCCAAAGCTGATATTATGGTCAAACAGCACAGCCCATAAAACAGCCTTTTTCTGTCTGTCATCATTCTTGCCTTATTGTCCTGGGCTTTGCTTTGTTCACTGTGAGCGGGCATACTCCAGTTCTCAGCCACATGCCAGCAAACATGCTGGCATGCTGCCCACCCTAAGTACCGTGTAAGCAGGATGGCGCCTCCAATACTTAAAACAATATTTAATGTTTTACATCATTGTGGGCCTGCAGATTATTTTCTAAATCCATGCAGCAACAGTGGATCAGCATGTGGCTTGCTAATGCTGCACAAGGAAATAATGCGTGAGGGGAAGAGATTAGCATGGAGCACTTGAAATTACAGTTGGCATTAGCTATAGAGTAACATATAGCATGTGATGACCTAGTTGTCCCAGGTTCCACAGTGCATCTTACAGTGGACTCTTAAGAAAGGCTCATATGAAAGGAAGCCTGCTCAAGCAGCAGTTTCACTTCTAGTTCTACCCTTCCAGATCTTTAAAGAAAAGTTTCTTTAAGAACTGCTTAGGTTAACAGAATTGCTAAATATTATCAGGGACATTGTTTTCAGAAGAGAGAATACAGGTGTAAGATAAAAACCACAAACACAAGCCTCCTTCTCATTAAAGGTACAAATTAAAGGTAATGACAGACAGGGAGTACCAGACTCTGGTTGATTCTGACACGTACCACGGAGACCAAGTTCTTACTTACACTGCGTCAATGGACTGCTCTTTATACCACTAGGGTGACCACAGTAATGTCAAAAACCACTTTAAAAGACTTGAGTGAACACCGTGGCACTGAAATGATTATTAAGACAGTGTTACAAAATGCAGGAGTTCAACAACAGTATCAGAAGTGAAAATATTTGGCATTTGTTAATACGAAAAAGTTGCCCATAAGCACATGAGGGTATCTTAACATTGTCTTCTCAAATGTATTTGCTTGTTCAGTGATCAACTCTTTTATGAAATTAACTTTGCAGGAGTAGTGATAAGTCCCTTTTGGTTGTCTTGTGTTTGTCACTGGTGAAGGTGACAGCAAGGAGCACATCTGCATTTCCATAAGTCTGACAATAAAAAAGAATCTGTCCAAGACGAGCCTCAAGGTCAAATGACACTCAAGTCTCCAATGCCGCAGTTTGAGAAGGCACCCACACATTTGCATAGTAACTCACATATGCATAGTAGGTACCACATTTGCATAGTAGGTACCGAGAGCAGAGATGAACACTCTAGACTGCAGGTACCTAGAGTGCTCCCAGCAGCCACCACTAGGAAACTTAAGCAAAGGAAAGAAGTCCCCCTTAAAGATGAGGAGCTGACAAAAACCTATTTCACCACACAAGCAGTCACCTCTGAAATCCAAGTGCCCTGGCCCCACTCAGATCCTAATACAAGTACAAGCTATTCTTGTCATGGTGACTAGCCCTGTGCTCTTCAGAAGCCCGAAGATTTAGCCCTGGCTATCAGGTTGCAGTCATTGACCAGAAGTGACTGAGAGTCCCAGGGACACCAAGATCAAGCACAGTACAACATAAAGGCCTTCCCTGGAAGGAGACACTGACAACAGAGCAGCTTATCTTTGTTTCTGTACCAAAAATCTTAGCACTGGGCTCCAAAGAAAACGTAAGCATACATAAACGGGTTTCAATTCAACAACTAGTATTTACTTATCTGAACTGAGCCTAAACTCAAGTAGTGTTGGGGAAGGTTTACCTAGGAGAGCTGTCCCAGCTTATTTGGGGTTGTCTGTCCTGCCCTGTCTCCATTCTTCCCCCTCGGTGTTACAGAAAACGCTGTATTTTGAAGCTACACCTGCATGGGAACTCAGGCAGTGTTCACTATGGTCATTCTTGTTAGCTTTTCCCACTTCAGATGCTTCACCCAGTGGTCAGAACTGGGTTTGGATATAGAAACTAGAATTCAGACCCTTTTTCTGCTCTGCCAGGCTCACAGGAGAACTTCAGAAGCTTTCTAACATATACACTCACCCTACCAGCCACGTGTAAAAAGGTTAGAAGACTCCCACGGTGTCTTGGTAGTTGTATGCAATTTCTGAATCCTACCCTCTAAAAAACCAACCAACCAAAAAAAAAACCAACCAACCCAACACAAAACACCAACAAAACCACCAACGACCATATTTCTTGCTTTTATTTAGAAAAAAAGGTTTAAAAATCTCCCAAATTGAAGCAGTGCCCTGGTTTTGGAATACATTAATGCCTTAATTCTCTAAATAAAGTTTGTATGGCCCCAAATAATTTTTCCTTGCCTGTCCAGCTGCTAAACTGACAAAAAACAGCCAATCATTCACAGCCCCGTTTTTCAGAAGTCCATTTAAATGAAGCTTCACCATACAGCCTGCACGGCCAGCATCATCTCAATGTTACAAGAGCTACACCACTCAACTTTTTCCCTCTTCAAACAGTAGTGACCACTGAAGTCACCCAGCAGTGCCCTCCCTGCTTATTTACAGTACTGCAGCACAATGCATTTCTGAAGTTATCTGTATTCTAGCGAGTGTCGCTACCTCACATGAAGTGCAACTGTTGCTCTTTTTACACTGGACTATTCTTTTTTACTTACTGGCATTTTTCTTTTATTTCTCTGTAGAGACTTCCAACTTTTGCTGGATACAAAAATACATCTAAAACAGTTGTGCTCCAACATATGCCTACCCTATGACTTCAAGATTATTTCCTCTAAAATTTGATAGGGAGATGCGTACTGCTTTGTAGCATGATCCATTTCAACTGTCTTCCACCAAGGTAGGTAATCCTGCACTGCCCCAGTTTTATAAGAATCCAGGCAATTTGAATTAATAGCATAAAAGGATAGTACTTGCCATGAACACGGAACATTTGCTTTATTGCACTTGTCAAATGCATTCCTCTCTTTGGTCACAGTTATGGTAAAAGATTTTTTTAAAAAAAAAAAACAAACCTAAATAGCAATTCACAATAAAAAGGAACCCAAAGTCAAGCTGGAGAAAGCATCACGTACCCTACGTGTTTGAATTCTCATGTTTTGGTGAGTTTTTTTCCAGGCTGATTTCAACAAGTTCAACAAGTTCCTTACATGAGGAACTCCTTATATGAGTTCAACAAGTTTCTTATAAACCCCATCCCTTGTTCAGTACAAATTCCAGAGTGGAAAGGGCACCAAAGAGGGTCTTCCCTTCAGTCTACCAATAAATACAGAGGTATCAAAAAAACAGAGCTTGGTAAACTCCTCTAGAACATTTCAAAGTTTTTCTGGCTCCACTGCCCCATAGACCAGGCAGGAAGAAATGGTTAGCCTCACCATCTCACCTTCTGAAATATGCTCATGACCAGCTTTTATGGTGGGCACCACTCCCTTTGGGAAGCCTCAGCGCTCCCAGGGCTTAAGGAAACCCTGGGCACTTTGCACAGCCTCCAGCTACTCCCATCTACCCTATGGTGAATTGGAGATGAAAACTTGAGAAGTACTGCCTCTTGCTCCTCACCAAACTCCTCTAAGGGCCAAGTGGGATATGCAGAGAGCCTGAGCTTATACTGAGTGTCAGCTTCCTACATAAGTAAGAGCACAGGGTCCAGGCACCAGCCTGGCAAACGACTGTCCCAGAATTTACATGCTTCAACAGGCCCACTTTGGGCAAACCCTTAAGATCATGAGGTTCAGGTTTACTCTGAGCCATGACACAGAGCACTGGCTCAAAGAGCATCACCCAACTTCCCTGGAAGAAACATCTGAGCCTTGCAGTCCACAGTCTGGAAGAGAGAACAGCAACATTTACACAGCTCCTTTGAAAACCACTGCTGATAGCAGGAGATTAACAGGTGTGACTGGAAACAGTAAAGTGAATGGATGCTGCACACAGGATAAAGATTTGCCCTATTTGCTAAACAAAAACAGAAGCAGTAGCTATGCACAGAATGGCTGACAACATCATTGCCCAGGTTATTAACCTAGATGGCTCATCATGTGTACAGCCACCTGCCCACAGCTTAGCTTCAGACCCAGTATCCGAGGGACAGCCTGCAGGCTGCCATGCCCACACAGAGCACGGGCTGGAGAAGACAAATCCTGCAGCACTGCCAGCCCCACACCCTGCTGCCAAGCCCCAAAGTTTAGGAAGTTCTGTCCAGCAGCAAAGAACAGTGGATAGAAAGAGAGCTCTCACATGGTATTTAGAAAACAAATCCATTTGGTTTTTAAGTACTACAACTGATCAAAAAAGATTAGTAGAGGCAAACAGCTAGACAGACCCACTTGACAGCAATTTACTATTTCTGATGTGGTGTGGTGGTGGTAGGAAGCATAATTTCATCTGCTTTTACTGTGCTGACCTCTGTGCACACCACCGTCACATCCCAGACACGTGTCCTCCAGGCTCATTACCAGTACTGTCATCAAAGCGGGCTATTGTCAGTAAGAGCAAGGTCACACAGGAGACCCCCAGTAGTTTAACATCTTAGTGGTGCCTGTCAAAGGCTTCTTTTCCTCCAGAAGTGCAGCAGGAAGAGTTTAAAGATAAGACAGTGGGGTAAGAGCAGAAGATGCTGCAGGAAACCTTTTTGTTCTCAACAGAAAAAAGTACCTGACTAAATAAAACTAATTCGAAATCAGAAAATAGTTTTTGATTCAACTCTGCCACAGGCCCAGTCAAGAACTATTCTTTGTACACAAAGTGTGAAAGTCATAATAGAGCAAAAACCTTGAGTTTTTGCTGAAAATGAAAAGTTTAAGAACGTGTCTAGTACTTGCCAGTCATGGGTGTATTTCAGTAATCCTGCAAGTGCAGGGGTCCACACGAAGGTTCTGAACACTGCCTGTTACTTGAGAAAGCAATGGAACCTCCAGCACATTAGCATTTTGGCCCTGACCCAAGAAAGCACTTAAGCACATGCTTAACTTTAAGCACATGAGTGCTCCCACCCACATAAAAGGACCACTTACTGAAAATTAAGCATCTGCAGAAATACTTTACTGTATGGGCTCCTTTGCTGAGCATCTTACAGGATTACATCCTATCAAATGACTCTGGAAAAAAATAAAGATACCACCTAAATAAGAACTGACTTGAGGCTGGATTGCTGATTGCCAAAAGCTGCCTAAGCACATGTGGCACTGCACTATGGAGGCCACGTCCTCCCTGGCTCTCACAACAGCTGCACAGCAGTGAGGAGCCTCTCCTGAGGGCAGCGCATGTTTAGAGCTGCTGTTTCAGACTTTGCCTTGTGGTTCTAAAAGAAGTTCTGTAGAAGCTATTCACTGTGACCATAAACTTGCCTGCTTCACTGAAGGCTAGGGTGTAAAGTACGGACCTGCCACAAAGCACTTCACAGCCTACATAAGGCAAGAGTTGCTTCCAGTTAACATGACTAAGGTATTAGAATGAAAACAGCAGTCCGCTCCAGGTTCGTTGCTTTGGATCAGGCCCTTAAGACCTTAAATTATATACAAAGAAGGTGGTGAGGGGATAACCACAGCACAGAAATCAATCTATCCAGGCACAGGGTAAGGCAGTAAAAAACAATTCTAAGCAGGCAGTGGAAAAAGACTGCGTCATTGTCATCCACATGCAATTTTTGAAGGTCACAAACACTATACGGTTCAGGCTCCCACAGCGGAGTAATACTCATGAATTCCTTCAACTATATTTCAAAGAGACAAACTACTTTCAGTGATGGATTATGTAGCCCCAAGAAATGCCCAAGCACTCTGAAGTCCTTCCAGGATGAAGCCCACTTATGCCTCCTTATTGAATGCTGAATCCCCCTCTTTGGGAAAGAAACCTGGGTGAAGGCTCAATCCAGTGAGAGCAACCAGGGAACTGCAGATACAGTTCTGCGTTCCACAAAAAGCACTTGCCTTAACAGTACAACTTAACCTTAAAGTTACTATGACTGTTTCAGAGGTAGAGCTGGTTTGTTAGTGACAGAAGTTTAAAGGCACTTACATATGAGTAAGTATATAAGAAGTGCTGGTGGAAACAGCAAAATAGCAGTTTATGGCTTATACAAAAATATTAGTTGGACTAGCAGAGCTGCTGGACCTGTTTGAGTAGCTCTAAGATACAGAATAAACCCCTTCTTTGCAGTTCAGCTATATGGTGCTGCCAATGCACTTTGAAGTCAGAGCATAAGCAACTACTACTGCTTCTGTACAGAATTGTGCAACAAGCTGCTCCTGAGCCCAGAATGTGATTTAGTTGTACTAAAGTCACAAGCTGGCCACCCACCACGCAGGTTTCCTACCTGCTGCTCCACACACACTGAGGCACATCCCGCATGCAGGACACCAGCACAGGCACCTGTCAGCCCCCGTAATTTGTGACACATCTGACAAGAGCGGCTGGTGCCACCGTTTACAGCCCAGTGTCACTTTTGGCTGTGTGTGTTCCAGCTGCTGTTGTTGGGAGCACTTCCCTTGCCGACTCAGATCAAAGGCTGCACCAACACAAACACATGAGTTTCACAAGTCAGTCAGCTGTGCGCTGTAACGAAGGTGTGCTTGAGATGCTCCTTAACATTTCTCTCCCCATACCTAAAATTGGCATCAGCTTGTACAAGGATTAAGATCAGGTAGACAGGAAGTACTATCCACAATGTGGGCACCAGAGGACAAAGTGACTGTAAGCAAGATTTATTAACTAGCTTTGAATGAACATGCCTTAGTTTTCAGTCAGCTTCCTATAATGGACCAAATGCAAACCAGCTTTTTTTACTACCTAATCAGATACACAAACTACTTCAAGATCTAGATACTTTAAGATCTAACTCATGGCACATGAGAGTTTCAAGTGGTCCTTTTTCAAGTGGCAAAGAAAACCTTCATGCTTCTTAACTACACCATCTTAAAATTAGAAGAACAACAGATCTTGCACAAAGATCCAACATGCAGGTCTTGCTACGCAAGAAACACTGATACACGAAGCGTGGGGCAGTCACTGACCAGGCTGAAGCAAGTGCAACAGAAGTCAGTTTCCTGCACCATTATTTTGCTTATGAGTACTAACTTTGAAGTTTTACAAGGAAGAAGACAACCATTTTCACATTTGACTATTTCACTTTGAAAGGAATGTAACCTAGTCTTGGCTGTTTTCTTTCCACATGTATCTGGTAGATATATTTATCATCAAGAGATTTTCCTCCTCAACCCACTTAACAGGTCTTGACTTTGTGTGGCCCCTCTATGCCAGCATATTGTTTGTGCTTTTTGTAAGAGCCTACTTTAAAGTATGACATGTTTATGTAAGAGGCATTGATGGCTAACACAGGCCTCAGCGCAGTAGGGCATTTGAGATGGTGTCACAGAGGAATGCTCTCCCCTGATTTATGAGCATGTTATAGTTACTCAGGTGGAGTGGCAGGACCTGCCAGTAAGCACCATCATGCAGATCAAATGTGTTTTAAGTTCACAGATCAGGCTGAAGCACTGCTAGTCGCCACAGGGCAGTGGAAACTAAGCCCTCTGTTTTCAAAGAGAGAGCAGTCTCTGAAGACAAGGAGCTGCCTTTCTCTTTAAGCCTCCCTAACCAAAATCTTGCTCTCATCAGCCCTGTTCTGTAACTGGATGATGGCACATGTGCAGATTCAGAGACAGATGATTATGCTAGCCTACAATATTACACCATTCTTTTCGTAAGACAAATCTGATTCACTTGACTGTTTCCACATACTTCTCTAATTGCCTGAAGTCCTTTGGCCTCTTTTAATCTACTTTATTTATAACAGGTACAAATTGAAGAGATGTTCTTTAGAGATATGTGACAGGTTTTCATGTTTATAAGCCCATACACTGTATAGTGTGCTTGCCTATAGAAAGCAAGAACAAGCTTTGAAGCAACATCTGCTCCCCCAGCACCCAAGCCCCACAGCCAGTGTTTGGCTGGACCCTTTCTACACAATGTGTTTATTTAACATTTTCAGCTCTCACTTAAATAGATTTCCATCATTTCCTTTGCAGATTGTTCACATCTGCAGTTTTCATCCTTGTGATGTCAGGCTTTATTTTTTTCCTTATGCTGTTATACCTTCCCCTGATATAACCAATTTGGCAACACAAATCTGCAAACCTGTTCTTGTATCAAAGCTCATGCAGCACTAACACACCTCCCATGAAATAACAGGAGTACAAGTCTTTCACAGTTTGTAAGAAGGGGGAGAAAAGCAGGAAAAGAAGTTCTCCTCATCATCTTTCATACTAAAAATCCTGGAAGTTACTTAAGTGAAGCCATTTAGGATACTACCTGTTCTTAGGAGAAACTTACGATTTTTTCCTAAAAGTCTGTTTAATAACTATGAGCTTTATGCTGCTACTCTTGCAGAGCAAGTAAAGAAGCTAGCTCTTAGTTTAACCTTAATCCCTTAGTTTAACATTAGAGAGCTACTTATCCCTACAATGACAATACAAGCGACGTAGAACCACAGAGTCATAGAATACTTAGGGTTGGAAAGGACCTTAAGATCATCAAGTTCCAACTCCCCTGCCATGGGCATGGACACCTCACACTAAACCATGTCACTGAAGGCTCTGTCCAACCTGGCCTTAAACACTGCCAGGGATGGAGCACTCACAACTTCCCTGAGCAGCACATTGCAGTGCCTCACCATCCTAACAGTAAAGAATTTCTTCCTTAGATCCAATCTAAACTTCCCCTGATTAAGTTTTAACCTGTTG
>JBCJKH010057533.1:0-21362 GCA_039877255.1 Loriculus beryllinus | reverse complement strand
GGAAGGCTGCTATGAGGTCTCCACGCAGCCTTCTCTTCTCCAGGCTGAACAGCTCCAACTTTCTCAGCCTGTCTTCGCACGGGAGGTGCTCCAGCCCCTGGTCATCCTCATGGTCCTCTCTGGACTCCATGTCCTTCTTACACTGAGGACACCAGAAGTGCACACAGTGCTCTAAGTGGGGTCTCACAAGAGCAGAGCAGAGGGGCAGGATCACCTCCTTCCACCTGCTGGTCACTCTGCGACCCCAACAGATTGTTTCGCATGCAACCCCACTTTGGAGGATGCTGCAGACAATCTTTGCTCCTCTCTTCCGCTCCAAGGACATTATATACTCTCTTCCAGCCCAGCGGGGAACAGCATTCACCTTGAGCTAACGCAGAGAAAAACAACTACGACAGCAGCAAACTCTGTGAGTGGCATTCAGGATTTGGAGAAGGTGACAGAGAACTGAGACTCGCAGCCCGTGTTGTTAGGATTATATTTCATAACACACTTAAGAAACACTGGATGCTGGTGGAGGCCAAAGCCCGGATGTGAATTTACTTGTATGGATGGAACTGAGCAAGAATGCAAGTTATTACATGAAAAAAGTGAGCCCAATCTTAAGTTTTGAAGAAGCTATAGGATAATGGAAAGATGGGAAGCAACCTGTTTTGACTGGGGAAAAGGAGGATGTTCAACTGTTTTGGATGCTCATCAGCAAACTAAAGAAACATAGTCCAGAAATTCATCTGAAAATGATTGCATAACTGGTGGAGAACATCACTTGTAGAAAATATCATGGCTCACTGTCAGCTTTGGAGAGTGTGTCAAGGGTCTACCCTAGTCCACTTCTATTTCATGGTTTCTATTAAGGACTTGCATTGTAGAATTGCAAACATATATACAACATACTAATAAGAGAATATTGGAAAAGGAAGCAAAACCTTGGTAGAAGACCCAACTGGAATTAAAAACCGTCCTTAGAATCTATAGAAATTGTCAGCAGTCAACAAAGTGATGTTTACTGAAGTCCAGGGCATCACATTTTTAATATTATTCACCCATACCAGCACCTTACTTTCTGTACTGCCTATAGAAGACCACTGTGAGCCTTATAAAAGCATCTCTATATTGGCAGGACAGGTATGAAAACAATGTCATATCATTGTTCTGACACTGCAGCATTAAGGCATTTAAAAGGACCTACATAGGCAAGATCAAAGCGAGTACCTATGCTTTGAGACTATACCACTAGGAATATTCTCAAACAAGATCACTTCTGAGTAAGATACCAATTCCAAGCTTTAGCTGCTATAACCTGAAAAGAAAAAGCATATCACAAAATGCATTAAAGGATCACAACTGACAGCAGCTCCTAAATGAAGAATCATCACAAGTGGAGGAATCAACGTTTTGACACTGAGAGATTGTATCCTATACCTGTAAGCAAACACTGCCATTATGGTAAAGAAAGTAACTTAATACAGTCTTCACACATACAGGCAGTGATCTGAGAGGAAGGAAAACAAACACATAAACAAATGCTCAGACACAGACTTCCAAACCCAATTTCCTGTCTCTCCGCATTCAGAGGCTTACAGGGTCTTAATGCTCCTTTTCAAACTGATTATAAACAAACATAGGGACATTAATTGCAAATCTCTCAGCTCTCACAGGGAGTTTGGAATAGAGGGCCCGCTGTGCTGTTTACTTGCATTTGCTTTCCCTCTCTTCAAGTATGCACTCATGCTTGGTACCACAAATGCTTCTACCGGAGCAAGTGGCATTGGCACAACTCCAAGGTAAATTGCCATCTTGCTGATAGAAATGCATTGTGCACAGATTTAACTTGTATTTTACCAGATTTGATATAGCTGAGCTAATAAATTAAAATTCAAAATAAAAGAGATTAAGAAAAACCAGCTCTTATCCCTTTCCTTCACAGGTGGCAGAGCAGCAGTGCACCAAAGAACCTGAATTTGTGATGTAACACATCACTTGTACTCTATAGAGGGAGAAGCAGGGTATAGAACATTCATTTTTGCCAAAGACAACAAAGTCTGCTTAAGTTCACAAAAAGAAAGGCAGAAAAACCTCAGAAATTTGCGAACACTTGTTTATGATTTTGTTTTCTAGATTAATATAAACTAGAAAAATGACATTTTGGGACAGTGCTAGTGAAGTCTAGCAGAGACTCACGGATATATCTGAAGCATCAGTCCTATTCACATGGGATACAGAGGCTCAGAGTGACGCAGAATTTAAGATGCACAAAAAATACTTGGTAAAAAACTGCTGTGACTAAAACAGTTGGTCCAGCCAGAAACATCAAGCAAGTGTGAAGAAAAGGTGTTATACATTTCTCACTTTGAGGCTGAAAAGCCAAAGCAGTAAGTCATGAAGCCATTTGAGTACGTGGCAGAAGGGAGATCTCTGTAGCTCATGCCCAGTATATCAACCTGCAAGTTTCTGCTGTGGTATCAAAATGACAGTCACCCAAGGAACATTCAGAAGAATCCTAATGCTGATGTGGGCATGTGTCAAGTTCAGGGTCAGCTCAGCCACATCTCCTCTGGTTCTACAACTGAAGCTGTTAGTCTCTGTGTTAGACTGTAACCACTAGAGTGTTGAAAACACCAAAGCTGGCAAATCCTCAACACTCAAATTCCTGAACGTAATACTACAGATTCAGATAATGATTAGGATTACATTTTGGAAGCGAATATTAAACTGCTGAGGAGCATAGCGTCCTTCATTCCTTCAAAGAAGCAAGTTCACATCTATTTTACAAGGCATTGCTCTTGACAGTCATTAACTTTTAGCTCCAGGAAGACTAAAATGAAACACTACAGCATTTACCAGCAGCAAGACCCTTGGCCATGAGGAAGGACTACAGGCAGGAGTGAGGAACTCATTCCTCAGTAAAACCATTCCAGTCTGGACACCCATTGTTCACTATCAGATAAAAATATTTGAGTGACAGTAAGCAGCTCAACTCTGTGTTGAGCACAAACAGATCTCTGAGTTAAATACTTTAAAAGCCTCAAAAGGATCAAGTAAAGCACAGAACCAGTCCAAAGTTTCAGCTGATACAACATCGCATATAGCAGGTGGGGTTATTTCCTCTTCCTTCATCAGCTTCTCTGACATTTGTAAGTGTCATGGTTTAAGCCCAGCCAGGCTTAAACACAGCACAAAAGAGCCAAAACCAGAGCACTGCACCAGCTGCTAAGAAGGAGAAAAAGGACTGCTACTGCTGAACCCAGGACAGTAAGATTTACATCAGTAATTTCATATACACATCTGGCAATTTAATAACGACTGCTACTGGCTTCTCACATGAAAAAAAAGGGTGTTTGTTTGCTTTAAAATAGACATGGTCTGTTCCCAACAATAATCACCCATTCCCAGGATCTTGTTCACAGAGCAGGAAGCATCACTGACACTGCCATCTGTCCATGTCAGCTTGAGCAAAGCATCACTAGTAACCTAATTCTTTGTCTTTTATGGTTCAGTTATATCCCTGCCCTCCACTCACTGCAAGATCCTACATCTGCTTTTTCTGTCTGCCCTTAGGTTTAAGGGCAAACACGCAGATCCCTTTTTTAACAGTTTCACCACCTCAGTGCAATTATTATGAAAATTAAAAAGCAGGTCTCTCTTCTCTCAATTACAGTGAATTACACTCAGAAGTTGTTAATCTTCCCTTTCCAACTTAAAATTACAGTATTCGAGTATTCCCACAGTGAAAGATGTTAGAGTTCATGTGCTCAAGTCATGCAGTAAAACTGCTTAATGCATTTATCTATTTGTAAGATTGTTTTCGGAAGTAGTTTAACCCCTTTTCTCAGCCTGGACCCAGGAAACTGGATCATACCATTTTCATACCAGCAGCAAAGGTAATAAGGAAAAGATAGTCAGCTTAGTTCCATCTAAGCTCCAACCCTGGTTGTGGCTTGCACAACCAAGGAACTTGTATTAGGCATGGGTAAGTCCCCAGAGACAAGCAGAAGAGTATGAATAAAACTATTAACCAGCCCAAAAGAAAGAAAACATTTGACTGCAAAGAAGGAAAATACTTCCACGCTGCAATTTTAGATTGGCATTATCAGAGTGGATTTGTGTTACTGAGCCTTCTCCTGCTCTGCCAAAGCAACTGCCTATTTCCTTCCTGCACCCAGATTTCCTTTAATCATTGCAGACAGGATGCTGTGTTCTGAGGAAATGCCTTTCCTGGCCATCCCTGGTGGAGGGAATTAAAAGCCTTGCCAATCCTTTTGAAATGCAAATCTTCACCAAGTAGGTTTCATGCCTCTTGCTATTGCTGCCTTCCCTGAAGAGCACAGTTAGGTGGAACAGTGAGCAGTGGACTGTTTACTTTCCTAATAATAATAAATATTGCATACATTATATAACAATATATATTATACGATAAGGAATATACATTATTGTATAATAACAATGAAATAATATAATTATATAACATAGAAAAATATGATTATATAAAGAATAAATATTGTCTTGCACTTGCGATCCCCATATATCCCTCCATTTCATTTTCCTCTTTCCTAAATCTCGTATTTTTCAAGAAAAAAGCTTGTTACCTCTAGATGGCAAAAAACCCAAAGCCTGATCCTCTGGCAGCAACATCCTTAATTCTCTTATCTGCAGCACCAATATGGCTCAATAGAATTTTTCTTCAAATGTTAACTATTTTTGTTACCTGAGACCTTAGCAGAATAAACATCAGCCCACATCCTTCATTTTGTGTTAATAGAAAAAAATCTTCCTCTGCCCCTTTTCAGGGAGCATAGGTAGGGGAATAGCATTTTAATTAGAATGAGAAAGCAGCACACAGACCAATAATCCAATATACGACAAGAGGAGATGCTGAACCTGACCCTCCCAGGGAGCAAGGAAGTGTCAATAAGGAGACTCCTAATATATTTTTGTTCTCTGGGTTCAATTGCAGCCCACGGTTGTGGGGGACAATGCAAAGAGAAAGATAATAATCTCCAAACACAAAAGATAAAGTTTTGTGCAACAGAACAAAGCTCTCCAGATAAAATCTGCACTGCAAGCCATTCTCCTTGAAGTCACTGATGAGGGTTATAGTGAATCATTAGAATGGTGGAAATGAGACTGAAAAATACAGTCAAAATACATATTTATGAGCAATTCCAGCCTAATGGAAGTGGAGTTCAGAAGGGTTATTTCCCTTTAGGGACAGAAATTCAGAATTTTACACTGTTTGACAATGATAGGTTAGATCAGCAAGAACTTACAGACTCTAACATAAAGCTTTCAACAAATTCAGACACAAATGTTAATGCTCATGGCTGGCAACAGACTAGCAGCATGTTTAACAACACAAACCTTCCCTTATTTCTGGCTTTGTTTTGTAGCATTACCTAGCCGCATCCTGAGTTGCACCCCACTCCTCACAAAGCATGGTTAACAAGAACCAGAATAAGCACTATACTGCTTGTGGAACACTTTTATCAGGCCATGTTTAAGCAGAACCACCAACATATAGCTCCCTTGTGTTGGCTGCCTTGGAGGTTCATGTGGCCACGTTCAGCAAGAGTATTCCTGAGACAATACTCCAATTCATACACCTAACCTTTCTGAACTGTGCAATAGCTTCAGACACAGTGGAAGGTCAGGCTCCTTTGTAGCTCAGCAGAAGGCTAACAGAAGCAAAGAGCATTTGCTTCTCTCCCTAACTTTGTAGTTCACTTAAATCTCTGGACCAAGTTTCACAAATGCTATGCCTATATTTCTCCATATACTATAGTGACATTACCTGTCAACAGTATCTACAACACGGAACATGCACACAGCTTCACAGTAGTTGGCCACTATTTTGGAAAAGCAGAATCTCTTGCCCCAAAACATCACACAAGGCAAAAGTAACCAGCAACTTTCTATTAAAATGAACTTCAATATTGCTTTAAATTCAAGATTGCTGCTGGTAACCTCCAACCCATCCATCATATTTAAGAATCAGATTGACTCTGGCAGGGACACATAGTTCTTATTCTTCTAAATGAAAGAAAGCACATTTTGTGCACTGGCAGGGCCCAAGTGGATGGCAACTGCAAAAAGTATATGTTTGGCATATAGGGAGACGGCATTATTGCCAGCCATCAAGCATTTCCATCAGGGCACCTGCTCCAGTTTCGCTTGGCATGCTTCTGCAAGCAACTCACTCCTCACAATACTCAGCTATTGTGAAAATTGGCTAGCAGAAGCCATCCTTGCTGCAGTCCCTGCAGCACAATCGATCAGCTCGCTATAGAAACCCCATGTTTCTCATTCATTCATACCATTGATATTTCTTGGTAAGCTGGGAAAGCAGTCTGAACTGACAGGATGGCAGAAAGAACAGCTTGAATGTTGCCAGAGGGGAATTTTTCAGACGATGTTACAGATTAACAGGAAAGGGTATTTGTCCAAACTCTCAGCACACACCTCCTGAGTACAGAATTAAGTGGCAATAGGGATAAACTTTACCATCTCTTCAACACATAACAATGCATTTATGTTTTCAACACGTGAAAAGCTACATGCAAAGAAAAAACCTGAACGAACAAAAAAAACAACCCAAACCCACCAAAAAAATCCCTAAGAAAAACGCACACAGCCCCAAACCAACACCCCCCCCCAATCTAACAGAGCTTTAGCAGACTGGCAAGAGGAAGACTCTCCTTGTTTTCGCATTTCTCAAGAGAAAGATTTCAGTCTTCTGCCACAGTTACTCTTCATCAGGTGATTCTCAAATTCAGGCTTTGGTGTGGCTGGGTGGGGAAACAGTCACAGAACAGATTACTTCACTAGACATACTAAAACTTAAGCCCACCTGAGAATGCATCTTCCTTTACCAAGAAGCAGCTGAACTTGGAACACTTTGCCTTGCAAAGCAGGGTATAACATCTTAGTGTGCAAGTTGGTACAGTTTCTGCTTCTGTCTGTAGAGGACCTACATTTCATCCTCAAAAAAAAAATACTCTAAAGTTCCAAACATCCAAACCGAGAAATCAGAACAACTCTAACCACGGAACTGGCTTCAGCAAACCACTGCGGGCACCTTTCATTTGTCTTCTAGAGTTTGTGCACAGCTTGGTAATGCTTTCAACACTTCTATGTCTTCTTGCTTTAGACCACATTTTGGTCCTTCAGATGGGCCAGAAGTTGGTGCTGTTTGCCTCCACACAGGAGAATGCCAGACACATCTGTGGTGTATCTGAGAGGTACACGCAGAGAATGGGGAACAAAAAAATTCCTTAAGTAAAATACTTCCTCTTGAAGAACTACAAGGTGACCACAGATACTTTCCTTTCCATTTCACCCTCCAGAACTTGTAAATAGTTGAAGCAAAACTCATTGAATCTACCTGGTTAAGTACTTCATGGTAAAGCCCTTGTTGCCACCAATCTTACAAGACTTCTTTATAGACTCATGAAGCAGTTACATTTCACGGTTACTTCATCCTGACTTACCATTTCTGACACCACAGTTATGCTAGCAGTATGCCATCTCATGATCTGTAAGGCAACACTGACAGTGCATCAGTACCATGCCTGACCTGTGATGTGCGCTGGAAGACGTACTTCAAGTACAAGATGGACGCACTTGGACCTCCGACTTCTACCCTGATGGCACTTTGGGTGAAAACACAAGACGCTGTATTACTCTGATCTTAATTTAACCAAAGACACTAGCTTTACCTGGCCAAGGACCAAGTACAGCTATGCAAAGACAGTCCAGGGGCCCAGTCAGCAGCTTGAAATACATTGCTTGAAGAGCACTATATGGGATACAAGCTAGTAAGCTCTGCCAGAGGACCACAGCAGGTTAGCAATGGTGAGTGAGGCATGGAAGGTGCTCAAAGGACACAGCAGCGCTGTAACTCAAGTTGTGATCACCGCCTGCAATGTATATGTAGAATTACCTATATGTATTTGTTGCTTGGGCACAGTTTAAATAGCAAACCCCAGGAAAACCAAAAGATATCAACCAATTTGCTTCCACATTTCACAACAATATCAATTCACATTTCACGCTGCAGCCTCCCCTTCCTGCTGACCTGGGTTTGCAATTGAAGAAGGGAAGCAATTTAACATTTAATGTCTTCAAAAGACAAAAAAGAAAACTGGAAAATAAGCACCTTCAGAACCACTTTCTATTCTCTAGAGGAACACTGAGGGGCTCATTCATTTTGGGGCGCACTAGTTTTAGCCCAACTAAATTAAAAATCCTGTACAGAACTTTTGAGCAAAGACATGTCTCTTGAACAGGTAAATTAAACTTTTCAATGGACTGCATAAGATACAGCAAATTATTGGTTGCTCAGAAGCAATCGGGATTTAATATGTATTCAATATGAAATTGGAAAAGAGAGGGATCCTTTCCTCTTCTCAGAGCTATTTCTGCTCCAGTTCATATACACAACCTCAGCAGCTCTGAGCTGACAGCGTTGGTCTTCCTGTCCCACTGTGGATACATTAAGCCAGCCAGCAAGCAGAGAGAGATGCAACTGGACAGAGGGAACATCCAAAGAAAGCTCATTGGGAAATTAAAGAACTTTGGTTTTATTTACTTCAACCTAGAAGACTACGCCAAAATGCCACCTAAGCCAATATACTATACCCTCACATTGCACCCAACAGCAGAGGGACTGCAACACAAGTAACAGGATTCTCCATGAGCTCCTGATCTGACTTCAGATACTCATATCTAAAAGGATGACACACTGCAGATGGTAATACCAAGGACGCAGTTTCAAAAGAACAGCAAGTTACTAGAGTAAAAGATAGGAATGCTGCAGTCCAGCTTTTATCACTGCAAACAGCTTAGCAATATTCACAGATTTTACAGAGATCTTCTTGCTGTTATCTATTTCAATTTGCAAAGCCAAGAGAAAAGTTACAGTGATAACCTTTACTAGAAGGGCAATTACTCTTGCACTTCTAATAATAAAATGTCCTTTGCAGACAAAAAGATGGTATAAATACTGTAAGCCAGGGCATGCATTTATCAGATCTTTTTTTTAAATCTAAGAGACACAGCACACCAGCCAGAGGTCAGTGTGGAACACAGGGAAGAGACCAGCCAGCACTCAACAGACATCAGCTTTTCTGAGCTACTCCAGTGACTTATAACCCTCTGGTCTGATGTTCTGCACAGCACAGGCTCTAACACTACCTTCACCTATTTCTCCACCAAGCTGGGAATTCCATGGTCATCTTTCAGGAAGCATGCCCAACCCCCTGAGAACAAGCTCAAGTCACAGACGTAACCTACACATCCCTTTTAAGTCTTTCCAAAGAGTATTCTTCCTTTTAGTGAAGCATGCACTAATTCTGATCTGTCTTCTCAGCTTTCCTTTCCCTGTAGCTCCAAGCCTTATCAAGCTGAAGCAGTGTAAAGCCGACAGGAACACTCTTGGAGCTTTTGCCAGAAGTTTGAACAGAAACAGAGAAACTAAGCAGAGCATGGGCAGTTTCCTTCTGTTGGTGTCTGCCCAAAGCTCTCAGTGGCAGCACAGACAAACAAAATGTGCCTGTAAAGTCAAGGAAGAGGAAAATCACACTGATGGGCTTTACAGGTACTAGGAGAGCTAACAACAACCAAATCTTCACAGAACTTGAAGTTGTTCAAAATGGAACTGCTCTGAATCCTTTCTTATGCAAGGGAAACTTCTGGTATGCCAATTTACAATAAGCCTTCTAAAGTCCTCATTTTAGCTGGTAAAAAGCTGTAAACTGTTGTAGTAATAATATATAGCACATTCACACATAGTACATGGTAGACAAAGCTACCCAGAATGTCTATTCTGAAAATCACTGAACCCAAAGGACAAGAATCAACAGCACAGAGATCAAACAGGATTGACTAAGTAGTATAGATATAAAGAATAAATAGCTCTAAGAGATAGGAGGGCCACAAGGATGATCAGGAGCTGGAGCACCTCCTGTGCAAAGACAGGCTGAGAAAGTTGGGCTGTTCAGCCTGGAGAAGAGAAGCTGTGTGGAAATGTCAGAGCAGTTTCCAGTATCTGAAAGGGGCTATAAGGATGCTGGAGAGGGACTCTTCATCAGGGACTGTAGTGATAGGACAAGGGGTGATGGGTTCAACCTGAAACAGAGGAAGTTCAGGTTAGATATAAGGAAGAAGTTCTTTACTGTGAGGATGGTGAAGTGCTGGCACAGATTGCTCAGGGAAATTGTGAATGCTCCATCCCTGGCAGTGTTCAAGGCCAGGCTGGATGAAGCCTTGGATGACATGGTCTAGCATGAGGTGTCCCTGGCCCATGGCAGGGGGTTAGAACTGAATGATCTTAAGGCCCTTTCCAACTCAAACCATTCTAAGATTCTATAAATGATTAATTTTTTATAATGGCTGGCAGGGACAAAACACAAAAAGCGATGTACCAGAAACGGACACAAGAGCTCCACAAGAAAAGGCAAGGCAACAAAACAAGAAAGGAAACATAAGGAAGAATTTACAAACGAGATAGGACAGGCTCAAAAGTCATTTGAATCAGATGAGGAAGATTTGAAGCTAGTGTAGAACTTGCCTGAGGAAGTGGAAATTCAAAACAAGGGAGAAGACAGATGTGCTCTGAATAGCTCACTGGGGATAAAGCGAGAGAAGCTGAGCACCCAGAAGAAAAGGCAGTAGCTCAAGAAGTCAACACAGAAGACCAAAGCAAAAAATAATAAAATCAAACACTAGGCAAATTTCTAATCTCAGTAACAGGGCCAAAACCACACAAAAGCTCTGCTGCATTGAGCCTGCCTGAAAGCAACATAAAAGGTGCCTTGTGACAGGTACAGAAAACCAGCCTCTGAACACATGAAGTGCAATTCTGTTATGAAGTACACATCTGACGTGCAAGAGGCTGACAGTAAACAAGCAGGGTTAAAATGAAACTCAAGGTGTTATCTTCCCTTCTACAAAACTGATACTGCCACCTTCAATCTGTTCTTCCCAAATTAAATTTAGTATCAGCACAGAGAATAAGAAAGGGATCCAGTATGTTACTATTACAGTGCATTTTCAGTAACAGTAAGATAGCTATATCCAAAATCATTCACCAAACCAACAGCAAACTGTGGGAGGGCAAAGTACAGACAAATATTTAGCTGCTATGATTTCCACTAACAACAAAAGACTCCAGTGACTGCAACTGCAATTAAGAACATCCCAACAGCATCATTTTCCTGATTCACACTACTCACTTGTCTTCCATCCTTTTCTTTCCACTGTTATTCATGTCTTATCTAACTGAATGTTATGGTGAGGACACTTAATGTATGTGAGAGACCAGCTGTAATTACAATTTACTGTTAACATCAAGAATATTCTTCACAGTAACAGAAGTAACAGAAACACAAAACTTGACAAAAATTATATTGGAAAGGTAGAAGAGAGAAAGGAAAAGCTATTTCATCTAGCCTTATATTTTCTAACATCAAATTCACCTGCTGATGAGTATCCTGACACAGTTTGGTATTTAGAAAACCTAAGGAAATCCAGGGCTGAATAATGGTGTGATGCACTGTGGGATCTCAGTTCTCTCACTCCTTCACTTCAACCCCACTCTCCCTTTTGTGGTTTCTAGTCACATACTTTCTCTCAAATTGACCTTGAATTTGACAGTCGACTCCAACACTACACTAGATTTACAAATATGATTAGGGTATAAGAACAGGATACATCAGAGAGACCTTCCCCAGCTAATCAATTAATCATGTTACAGAACACATATCCATGAACACAATTTCCAGTTTTGTGACACTTAATGTATTAATCAAGCCAAGCCCAGAGGTACAGAGCAAAGACAGCTCACTCTGCTGGGAGAGTCAGTGCAGCTCCTCCTCTCCTGCCCCCACACTCCACACAACAGGCTCATGTGCATCTAATCTCCAAGCTTATTTTAGTTTGAATCAGATCCACAAGATGGTATCAAGTTGCTGAGATTGCTTTGCAATTTCAGGAAGTGGCCTACGGAAACTAAATTTCTGTAGTTTCTACATTTAAAAGCACAGAAGAAAATTCTGCCCAGAGGTCTGTGTAAGTGACTGATAAACACCCTTATCTCCAGGTGAAACACTTGAAAACCCAGCATCTCTTATGTCAGTGTTCCCTGCCAGCCCAGGCCTGGGAATAGATAGAGTTCAGCAGCGTCATTCACAGTATGTTTTATAATATCTGACTTTTCTCAATGCTACAGTTACGTTCCTTCTTGTATGTCCTTGCCTCAAGAGGTAGCCTTTATTTAATGGCTGCAGCTTTCCATCTGCATAAGGCTTCATCACAACAGCAGCTCATGCAAATGCTAACATGCTGAACAAAGAGCAATGAAATATCAGAGCACAGGTAGACAGCAGGCAATGACAGAAGTGAAAGGCAGTGATCTGTATTTCAAATGCTTATATTAGGATCTTCTACGAAAACTACAGCCTCTTTTCTTTCTCAATCATCCCATCTGAAACAGAAGTCCAGAAGTAACACTTTTCATTCTTACAGTGGTCATGTTTTTCTTTCTGCAGGTCTCAAAAGCACAAAAGCAGGTAAGAACTGTCTGCTCAGCCTGTAACAACCCTGCCTGCACTAATTCCTGCCAAAGGCACTGCCAGGTCAATAGGCAAACCCCAAATCTGTGACCTCTTCAGTCAGAAAGTGCTTCCCAGCTTTGCTTCAAGTTTCCATAGCAAACGTTTGCAAAGTAAAAGCAGGCTGTGTCCAAGCCGCTTGCCTTTAAAAGCAGAAGTTACTGATGCTGCTTCTTTGGAGGCAACAGTAAAGTTGCCACTGGGGAGAAAGTGTGATATCTGGAGCTCTTCATTTAGAATAGATGAGGCTAAAACTCATGACCTGGGCAAGCTGTGCTTAGAGCCAAAAGACTCACTGGTCAGAAAACCAAGTGACTTCTTGAACACAACATGCTCCTTTTCACTTTTCAAAAGATCCCTTTGTGACATGAAGCAGCAGCAAAACTCCAGCTTTTTTGTCACCTTGACTTCCACCATCTGACAGTTTCTTTAACCTTACACGATTCCTATGAGTAGCAGATGACACTCGTTCAACCTTTTGACAGCATAGTAGGTTTTCGGAACTTTTTTGTGTCGAGATGCTTAAGGGCAGAAAAAGGGATTGAGAAAAATCATATACAGAGACATCATGCTCTCCAAGTAATATTTTTACCTTTTAAAAGCTACGTTTAAAATTACCTTTAGTGGCAAACTTTATACTTTGTTTAAAATGATCTCTCAAAATTAATAGGATAAACAGCAGCCAAAGCACATCTATACCTCTGTGCCCTGCAAACATACCCTTCTTACTATCAATTCTTTCCTCTCCTTCTGAAACCACCAATAATCACATTCTCTAATGGAAAACCAAACACCTCAATTTATTTCAAAATTAGTCACAAATGGAACAAGCTAAAAAAGCCTCCATTTGACAGCTGGTAACCTGTAAGAAACAGACCTCTGCTAAAGCTGAGAGACAGACACAGATGATGCGGTAAAATTTAAAGAGCAGTAAGGATCCAACCTACGGACAGGCTCTTTGCAAGCACTCTCAATTCACAAACTGCAATAGAATGACTACAGTCATGGAGACATTCTGGAAGCCTCTTCACCATCACTGAATAAGGAAGAGCAAGAGTAATAATCTCCACTTCTAACCCTTTCTTTATACACCAATCGCTCAGAGTTTGCATTTGAGTTCTACCTAGAGAAGAGGAAAGCAAAGCAGAAGAAAACGCAGCACATCTAAAACCATCCCTATCTCTGAGTGACAAGGACAAAAAGCAGACAACGAAACAGGATGTCTTTTAACAACAGATCACCGATTTAAGTGCAGCTTAGTCCAGACTATTGCAGAGGATGCCTTCCATGCTCTACCTGCCCTAAGAGCTAACAGGCTTTGGCCCTGCAGGCCTTTTAACAGACAAAATTTGATCACCATGGCTGCAGTCTAGGAGCAGCTCAGGTCAGCCGTGACTGGAACTCACGTGGCTTTCAGGCACCCTGCAGCAGTTGCACTGCCCTAAGTTTCAATGAGAGGGAGAGATTTCTGTATAGCACTGATAAGGGCTAAAGACGTCTTTGGAAAAAGGACGGCTAGCCACTCTCCAATAAACCTTGTTTCTCTACATGCCTTGTCCTCATTAGCTCCCTCTGTGAAACACCCAAAGGTGTCCCAGTTTTTCCAATACAGAATTCCAGAGCAGCAGTAAAATGCAAACAACAGAATCCTCTGCAATATAAAGCAGCCATTCTCACTAACAATGCAGAACAAAAAATTTGCCACTTATTCACCTGGACTGAAAACAAGCACTTTACTCATGGTTTAGAGACAGCATGAGACCTTCCTAAACAATAACTGGAGAGCCCCATCCAAACTGATACTCCATATTAAAGCTCTTGTGAAGCAACAGTATCATCATGCACTACACCTAGATGAAACTATCATTGACTTGGTGTTAGAAAAGGAGAAACAATTTACATCAATTCTACACAGGTACATTCTTATTGAAAGTAAGTGAAATAATTGGCTGTCTTGTTATTTGCATTAATAGTGACAGAAACAAACTGCTGGGAAATGCTGGGAAACCAGGACTCAACCTTTCCATCAGCAAAACCACAAAACACTCCATGTGCCAGTGAATGATTTCACATTGTGGAAACAGCCAGTGCCTCTGCTGTAGACAGATCCTTGGTTGATCTCATCAGCTCCTGAAGCACAGGCCTTGCTGTCAAAGCCAAATCCCAGCATCATTGTCTTCTGCATCTCCTTGACAGCCACTTCTTTGCTCTTGGACATCACCACCCCCAAAGGCAGGAAGATTCACCTACAAAGTGTTACAGGTCCCTTTGGGATCAGCATCTCACACTTCCCATTGTATCTGTTCTCTGCACAGGTTCTCTACTCTCCTTACTGAAGCAAACTGCAAGAGTCCTATTCCTCTTCAGCCCAACACCCATGACTGCAGCTGCCACTGACAGGTACATTACTATACCTAGCATGCCTAGTTTCCATACTCAGTCATATGGAAAATTCTGTGCTGGCACTTCTGGTTTTGGTGCTCCATCAGGGAGCACCTCCTACTTGGAGAGCTGCACAGGATTACAGTAATGACTGTTACTTGACTTCATGGATTCTGCTTCTCTAGTACTAAATATAATTTCCATGGTTGTTAAAGAGTTTCACAGCTCTTGATCTTTGCAGGCAGGAAAGAGGGAAAAAGCCTGAGCATTTGTTGGGAGTTTGCCCTTCTCCAAAGCAGATTAGACACCAGTAACCCTGCATTAAAAGCTTCAATACCACTAAACAGTGACTTTTTAGTTTCCCATCATGCTAACTGGCACAATGCACCACACCTCAATGTTGCTGACACACTTCCCAACTGGCTTACTTATTTCTGCTCCCTGCTTTTCCCCCCACTCAGATAATCACAGATTAGAGTAGTGAAATAGGATCTCATCAGTTGCAGGTGTTCCTCCTTCTCTTCCCTGGCACAAAGGACAAAGTATTTGGACTGCCCCGGCAGACAATAACACCCAGAAAAGATTCTTATTTCCTATGCATGAGACAGATCTGCAGCTCCACCGGGACTGACACACAGACTTGAAAAAGAATCTTGTTTACTCTCAACCACAGACAAGTCTAATTAATTTCTTTTAGCTTTCATGAGACTGCCTTACCCTGGGGAATCCAGGGTGTGCAGTGTAATGAACTGGACAGATGAAAACTTTTTGCAGACCAAAGTCAACTCAACATATGCCCTCTCTGCAAACTACCAGTAAATCATACAGTTTACAAGCGAGAGCAGGTTATACTGAAAAACCTTCAGCTTCCAACAAAGACAGACTGCTTTATTCACCATTGAAGGCTGTTGCGATAAGATCTCTATTTCCCTACTGTTTGCCACTTGAGCATTTTAGCAGCACTGCTATTTGCCTGTACAGACTGCTTAAATCTGTTCACATTACTTCTGTAGTCTGTTGAAACATTTACCACCTGCAGAAACAAGAGTGCCCTCTAGCTCTGGCCAAAACTCAGAGAATTTTCCTGTTTCCTTCAAGTCCAGCAGCTACAAAGGAGACAGCAAGAGCATTCCGTTACCTGTTCTCTGTACTCTTACCTGTCCTGGGGTCAAACAGCTGGTTGGCCTCCAAGTCTGTGAAGGTGCTGAAGCAAATGGGGCATTTAAAAGAGGCACGATTGGTGGAGTCTCTCTCATCCGTTTCAATCCTCCTCCTCATGTGGTCCAGCTTGTACTTCACCACGTTAACCAGCAGGCGGTAGTTGATGAAGTAGTAGTTATGACGGGTGGTTTTGCCATCTGGAGCAGTCTCTACCCTCATCCTGCATTTGATGAACTTGTCACCCTTGAGGGTATTGAGGACAGCCCGCAACTGCTTCCTATCAAACTTAAGGAGCTCTAACATGTCCTCTTCCTTCACACAGGGGTTCCTGATGAGAATGTCCAGAGCCAAAGCATGTTCAATGCCATAAAAGCCACGCACCACATATTTGGCAAGGCGTTTGAGAGCTGCTGGGACCTCAGTGAGAACGTCTGGGTCAGTCATAGCAGGTTCAGATCCTGAGCTTCATGTATACTGCAATGAAAAAAGGCAAACAGATTCTTAGCTAGTCTTCTGACTTCAGAAGTTTCATCTCAAAGATAAGAAAATAATGGGGTGTTTCCCATTTATCTTTCCCAAGCCTTGTACTATCTTCTCAGGTATTACTAATGACACTGCTACAGAAGTAGAACTAGGAAATGGTAACTCTCATTCAAACAAAATGATTGAAAACTTAAACAAAGCCAAAAGAAGCTGGTACCATAACACAGCAGATTTCATTTCTACTCAGTTACAGCCAACAGAGCTGGAATAAGAAAGCTGTCTTGAAGCTGAGCTCCAGGAGACAGCTTCATGATCAGCTGAGACTTGCAGCTTGGGAGAAGAAGAAAAAGGCTACAGCAAGAGAGGTCTTAACACAGCCCAAGAGTGGAGTAGTCTTGTGGCCCCAGCTGACATCACTTTATCACATTGTAAGTAGCTCTACCTGGTTCTACTCCTCAGGCATTGCTGGGAAGAGGTATTACATGAGGACAGCTCGCTAGTACAGGCTGGTATGCACTCAAACAGAAGCCCCCAGCTGCAATGCAAACAAATAGACTTTTTCTCTACTTTCTTATAAATGGGCCCTAGTCAACCATTTGCAGCACGAAAACTGTTAGCACTGCCAACTCCCGTATCACAGACTGCTTTAGCCTTGATCTTAGATGAGCAAATAGGACCTTACAGGGACTGATCCTTCATTTGAAGTGTCTCACATTTAGGCCTTAAGAAGCCCATACAGCATGATAAATGAAGTAAAAATGAAGACTTAGTGAACATGAAAAGATGATGTGTTTAAAAAGAAAAAATATTCCAGAAGTATCCTTTGAGACAGTTATCAGGGCTCACCATGTTGCCTGTGACAAGACAGTCATTTCTAAATACCGTATCTTCACTTCATTTTAATTCACCTTGACATCAAATGGCACAAATAGTCACAAAAATTATATGCTTCTGAGGCATACACTGGATCATATATAGGACCATATAATGCAAGGAATTCCTCACCCTTGCCACAGACATAGCCAAAAATCAAACCCCAGCAGGCAAGTAACAGCAATGACTCTTCTGAAGTAGCCAGTTTTGTCCACTGGAGAGAGAAAGGGAAGCAACACCATGAGGCACAGAACAAAGGCTCACTGTCATTTCACAGAGAGGATTGCGTATTTCCTCTCCACTCTTTCAAGTCTGTAGGTAATAAAATTTCTCCTCCGCTCATAGTGCACTAGGATTCCCACATATGAAAGGTTCAAGATAAGCATGATGTATCATATGTGGTTTTGAAATACCCTTTCAGGGGGCTGTACTTCCAGTTAACTTCAAATAAAATTTGAAACAGCCTTTCACAATGAGAATCCCATGCTAGTTCAGGATATGAATAACCACTTCTTAAGCAAAAGGTTCCTTCAACTGAGGAAAAACCCCACACCTTAATTTCTGTTTGTTCGTCATTGCCAAGCAATTTTTATCTGTGAACCAATACCATAAATAGTAAACCTCTGCCAATCTCAAGTTTCACACATTGTATATGCACCTCCCCAGCATTCAGGACTCAAATAAAGGGAAGAGGAGACTGACAGCAGAAGAAAGGATCTGGATGGGGATCCTGTTTCCTAAATCACTATCACAAAACCTGCAATATCCTTTCTGACAAACAGAACTTTTCTATATTCCCCGCACTAAGACATCCCCCTGAAATCACCAAGCTCTACACATAACCAAGCAGCTGATGACTCACTTCCATCAGCTAAGACTACTCAAAAATCTGTGATCATTTATCACAGTTGCCTGCTTGGATATTTTTGGTTTCGTATGAGAAACGTTGCCCTCTCAAAAAACTTTAAGCAACCTTACCCACTGAAGCTTTATGACTCTTCAGACCCTCTTCTACAACTAAGGTGGTATGTTCCTCTCAAGAGTTTGCACAGTACAACTGCAAAGCAATTAGGCTGTGGATGATCCTGTCTTTTCTGCCTTTTGGGTAAGAAAAAACCCCACATTCTTTTCTTTTAAAATGCTTTCCTGCTTGAGCTTTTCTTCTTCTCTAACTTAGGGTCAAATGGTATTCACAGTGCTCAAATTGAAATAGATTGTACAATATTTGTTGACTGCTAGGGTGCAGACTGAGTATAGCTTACAGAAAATTCCTTGGATGTCCAGCTCCAGCTTCCCTTCAAGGAAATCAAAGTATGTTTATTATGGAATGAATTAGCTGTGAAACAAGTACCTCTATGGTTGGTTACCTTTCTTTTGCCTGCCAGATGCATAATGATTTCTCTTAATACAAACGATGGGTTTGCATTAAAGGTAAAAGCATTAGCAATAAAGGATGCCCCATCATGAGTTAGCCATATAGTACTTCGAATTTGTAAATCAGACCCAATCTGAACACCACCACAGAATGCTACCCTTGAAAAACAGTTTCCATTGGAATTTTTACAGTCTTTCGGTCACTTAGAGATAAATCTTGCTTTTGAGTGTATCTGTCAGCTACATACTGATAGTACAAAACAATGTCAACGGAGAAGCAGGCCACAAGCTTGAATTTGATTAAATCTTACTCAGTTTAAGAACAGTGTAACATTAATGTAAAGATCAATTTTAAATAAAAGCTAGCACCCTAGGAGAGATTTTAAAAGTCAAAAGGTTTTTAAGCCCTTCTCTCCTTACTGGTCCCTGAAATTCCCTTGCAGGAAACCTTGGAATGCAAACTGCAGTGAGTGGGCACTCACTGAAAACTGGTTTTAAATAAGCACACCTCACCCTGGATACCTCAACCAGAGAGCCAAGGGAAAGCATTTTCTCTTCAAGAATCTCACTGGTAAGATAGCTGCAGATTTCCACAAGCACTTTCAAAACAGGTTTAAAGTACAATTTCCCAAATAATGTACTCCCAACAGCTTAAACTGAGGCCTACAAGGGACTAATAAATAAAACCACCTCTAAGAGCCTACACTTTCCCCTTGGTTTTCAGCAGTAATTAAAGATGTAATAATATTTCTTAGTGTCAATCTCTAGAAAATATCTTTTTTTCACCTAACGACACCAGGAGTTTTTACACAATTATTTCTCCTCCTCTAATGGAGATTTTTAGTGATGTCCTCAGGTAACAGTGGGCACCTTGAGTGCAACACTGATTTTCTTCTAGGCATGGACATACGGACATGCAAACATTCTAGAAACACCACAAACCATTCTTTCCCATTAATCTGCACTTCAGAAAGTGGAGTAACAGATTAAGTTCTAAATCCTGAAGAAGACAGCCACTGGGTGAGACAACCAAGGGACTAGTGTCAGCTTTAAGACAGAAAAGAAAAAAAATCAAGAAATAAAGCCAAAGAACACCCTTGTCAAGCTTTGTTACATGAAAGTCAACAGCACTGAACACGTCTAACTTAGCTCTAAGGGTTCGAACAAGATCTGTACGGCTGGATGAACGACATGTTTTGCAACATCATTCTTGATAATCATGTAAAGTAGACAATACAGAATGATGGCACAACACAAGCACTTCCAAAACTCTCCGGGCCAGGGACTAACACTGTTTCTCTAGAAAAAGCTAACTTCTGACCCACGAAAAATCCCAGTCTACAGCATAAGCACTGCAAATCCTCACTACCTTTCAGCAGGCAAGAAAGACAGCGATGCAGCTCACAAGCTGCAATCCAGTACCACAAGAATATCAGTTTAAAATTCAAAAGCAGAGGACTTCAGCATTGCAACCCTGAGCAGTGATTTCTCCTTCTATCAAAGCAGTAAGTCAAGCCTGAATTAATTACATGTGCAAAGAAATATGATAACATCTCCTAACAAGGTTTTAATGGACCTGCATCTGTTTCCTAATAATGTCTGTACTTCATTAATAATGTATGAACATCTAGGGACATTGTAGGGGGAAAAAAAAGAGAGGAAAATAAAAGCAATGGCCAAGATACACCACTATGCAGTAAGCACCTACAGCACCAATAATAAAGCACACTGAGCAGGTTGAGAGTCAGACACCCAAAAGGTGTATTTCCGTATTTAAGAATGGATATTAAGAGACAGCTGCTGGGGAACTGTTCTGGGGAAACATGTGAATACAATTAAATATTATGGGAACATAGATCCACCTGTGTTATTGCAAGAGGACAGCAAGCCTAAATACACACAGGTCTTGAGCATAACTTGAGATGCCAGAAAGGACACTGAGAGAGCAGGTGACCATCAAAAACACATTCAGACTGATCAAAGACAACTTAGAAGCCAGAAACTCAACTGAGCAAACATCTCCACTGGTCAGGACTTTCCTGATGCAGCATCAAAGCAACTTGACTCTTCTCTGTGTACCAAGATGTCAAGAATACTTTTGCAAGCTCTACCAGGAGTTGTGATAAGGATACTAGATCTGTTTTGCTTCCTGCTTTTCCTGACCAAAGCTGAGACTAAAGACAAAAAAGTCCTAAAAAGGTGATACTTAGAAGCCACAAAGTAGATGAAACTAGAACTACAAGTTATGAAAGCATAAGGCAGCCAGTGAATTAATCCGATTTTTTACCTAATACTCCACATGAATATCACTTTGTTTTAACATAACTCTGAGGCTCATATGAATTCCACTAGTAATTTTACCTCAAACAAATTAATGAAGTCTCACTGTTCATATATTTGACAATATAAACAGTGCAAGAGCAGGATCTGGAAAAAGGAAGCAGAGTCCTCTTCAATGATTTTGGTATACAAACCCTTTTTAAC
>JBCJKH010057531.1:15985-28048 GCA_039877255.1 Loriculus beryllinus | reverse complement strand
AGTAAGTACCCATCTCTCTGACTCTTGCTACTTCTCTGAACAGCTGGAAAACTAAACTCATGAAAGACATGGATGACAGCAAATAAAGGTGAAGCAAATTAAACAGTAGCACCTAATTTGCTAACAGAATAAGGACTTTGGCGAAAAATGTAATCCATCATTCTGCCGAGCTGTCTTTAAGCAATAAGTAAATGAAACAGTAGAAACAAAAGCACCAGATGCTGCATTAAACAACTGCCATGAGCATTTTGGTAATAATAATTTGTGGGTTTTTTTCAAATTGGAAGTTTTATACAGTAAAGAAAAATGAATACATGTACTCTGATTAGATTAGGTTGAAAGAAACCCAGAGACGGTGGTGCTTTGATTCACTCCATTACACCATGGTGTTCTTTCTCAGCATCTCTCCTTAAGATAATTTATTCCTGTATTACAGACCATGAATGCAGAATAATCCTTAGCTTTGGCACCAAGTTAACTAGAGCATTATCTTGTCCTGCATGGGCTTGATTCACTATTGCTGGGCTGTACAGTGATTTAGGATCAAAGTGAATAGTCAGCACTGTATAAAATCTACATTTCTTTTCCTTGGATCTAATACAAAACCTACAGGTTAGTGAAGCATCAACCCACTCTGTCACATACGCCACTATTATGTTATTGATCCTTCTGCAGCCAAAAGACAGCAGTGATTCTAGTGATGGTGTGGTCAACAAATTCACATCCGAATTAAGTGTTCTCTGCTTTGTATTTGAACACCGTAACACACCTGATGGACAAAAGGGTAGTTTTTGTTCATCTGTCTCCAGATGAACCTCTTAGGCACACACACAGTTGCACCTACTCACAGTTACAGAGGTTTAAATGTGGAGTAATTCAGCTGACATCTTTAATAAAAACAGAACCTGGATTAGAGTTTTGCTCTCCCAAATCTCCATCTCTATGAAATTTGGTGACAAGAAGATAAAACAGATTCTTTCAGAACATAATCCCAGTTCCCACAAAATACACATATATGTTTAGAATTGTAGATCTGACTCTAAATTCAGGAAAAAAAAAACAAAACAAACCCATAAATGACAGTTAAGCCATTTCTCTCCTGTGCTTGTCTTCTTAATCAGTTCTCTTTGCAGATTCCCAGCCTTGCTCAGATGAAGAAGGCTGCTCTGAAGTATTCCTTCCAATTGACAGTGACTATGATTCCAGTGATGCATTAAGCCCCAGAGAATTAGACCTGATTTACTCCTCCACACAGGACATAGCCCAGCAGGCCAGCAGTGGCCTGGGTGGCAGCGCACCTGATGTTCTCCAAGTCCACGACATGAAGCCTTGCCTAACATTGAAAGAAGGCCTGACAGAGTGTAGTGCCTTTGATACTAATGCTGAATGTTGCACAGAGGACATGAGCAGTCTAACAGTGTCAGGGCTTACATTGAAAAGCATAGACAAGTCCTCTAGCTCCAAGCAGGCACTGAGTTTTTTAGGGAAAAAAAAGCTAGGGAAACATCAACACTACAATTACTTCAGCCGGCACCATCGGTGGCTCCGCGTGTACAGTGAGACACAGTCTGACTCTCTGTCTGAAGGGGTGTATACTCAGCATCTCATGAGACCTTCAGATTTGTCTCAAGAGCCCATCTGCACTGAGCAGTTGAAGATTCCCATTGATGGATCTCGGAGCACTTTCTTGCCTCATGCATCCAGCCTTCCAGAAGATGGGAAAGGCAAGTATGAGGAGTCAAGGCAAACTGTCCATCAGATACATGTGGAGCCTTATAAAACATTTCTGGATGAAGACAGCAAGTCCTGGGCAATGAGCACACAGTCTGTAGAACACGGGGATGTGCACAGTGCTATGCAACAGAAAATGAGTCCAGATGATCAGTCGGGTTCTGCTGTCTCAGAAGTTTTCAGCAGCGCACTTTAACCTCAGACTTGTGCATTGCTTCCCACTGCTACACAATGAGAGTGAGCATCGTGCATATAGGGCCATACTTTGAAAACCACTTGGAAAACTCCAGCTCCTGAAATGGCAACTCATGCCACTCAAAAGAATCCTAATCTTTTGACTTCATCACCAGGTTTCTGGTCTTACAGAGGTATCATCTGTCACAATGTAAGCTTGATTATTGGCATCTGCACTTTTGCAGGTAGAGTTGTAACAGTCACCACAAAACAACAATCTGTGGCTGCAAATCTAGTAACGAGGTTTTGCAGTTCTCTTGGTTTCCATGTGTCTCTGAGCATGCAAAATTTTAAGCATGAGTGGTTCTGCCTGCAAGTTAGCAGAAACTGTAACATCCTTGGTGTCCTCATGTTAGGACTGTGTCCTAAACTTGTACTAACCAGTTCTCTGTCATTTCCTGTAAGTTTTTCTGCTTCTTGAATGGATTTAGGCTGCATATAACTGAAGTGCTAACTGCTCTAGGAACACGTTTAACCCAGAGTTTCACTTACAGAGAAATGAGAAGTCTTTTGGTACCTAGAAAATGCAGTCAACACCACCTCTGAGTGCTGTCAAAGCCTGACATAATTATCAGAAGGGCTTTTTTCAGCAGCTTAGATTTCAAATTATGTGTTATAAAAGCTTAGCAGGTAAACCTTTGGGGTCAAGAGCAGGCAGAATGAGGCCAACTTCTGAAGGAATAAGATGCAGAGTCTAAGTGAAACTGAAGCTTGGTCTTTTCTTCTGCCCAGAACACAAGAGCTCATTTCTGCATGTTGGCAGCATGCTCATGCACCCATTGAAAAGAAATGCTCTTACTTTTATTCCTGAATGTTCACTGTAAACTGCAGGGGTACTTGATCACCATGTCTGAAATTGGGATAACTGTAATGATTAGAGAAATTTGGGGTACGGTTTGAATCCATTATTTGGGCCACCAGGATTGTATCATAAGGAGAGTGGGAGGTGGTGTTTTAGCATGCTGTGTTTGTCTAAAGGCAGATCACACCAAGTCATGATGTTGTCCTTTGCAACCAGAATCAGACTTACAGTACTGCAGGAGATGATCTCAAAAATGAAATCTCTATTAATGAGAACCATAACATTTGAGTCACTAAGAAATGAACGAATGTGGAGAGAAACCCCAGCTGTTGCACAAGCTTTAATTTTTCTTAAACAGTTCTTGAAGTTTAATTTTATAGGCCACATTCCTGCTGGTTAAATTCCCTCACTCCATGTTTGCGCAGCCTTCTACCTTTCAATTTTTCAGCCTCCAGGTGGATACATTCTAAGGCCTCCAATAAAGAGATTTGAGTTAAATAGTTGAGTTTACAAGTCCTTGAGGTAAAGGTAAGGATTTGGGCCCATGATCTGTGGTCCTTATTAAAATAGCACTTCCATAACCCCAGTGCTATTAAAATCCCTGTGAACTCAATCCATAAATTCAAAAATAAATGTTATTCACTATTTTATGCTTGGTCAGTATGTGGAAGCCAAGAGGAGTCTTTGCAGTGACACAAGGGCAAAAACTTTCTATAAGGGATTTTCGTTTGTAACTTCTCTTCTGGGGAGAGGGAAGTTAATTTTTCATCCAAACTATTCATTCATTCCCTGATCCGAATCTCAGTGAGGATGGAAAGACTTCCATTCACTTCCACAGGGTTTGAATGAGACCCATACTGAAAATTCCTGTGGGTGAGAAGATGCAGGGGGGAGCAGAAGTGTCAGTGCCAATTTGCAGCTAGAAGGACATACATTGTATGTTGTATGCCACATGGAGCTGCAGGGGGAAAACCTGACTCACACACCATAGAACCAAACAGTGATGTTTTACTGTCACTGAAGGCAGTAACAGCTTGTTACATTAGATTATGTTCATTAGCAGAAGGCTTTGCACCAAGGAGAGCCAGACAGTGTAATGCTCATATTCAGAAGTCAAAATAATTTAGATTGTTTTCTAGGATACAGCACCTAGCCCAGGCTCCCCTAATCTGTTTAGCCTCTAAGCAAAACTGCCATAAAACTGTCTATTAAAGAATAAAAATAACAATACGCTGAGGCCATATGTTTTTGCAGGAAGTGATGAGATAAAACAAGATGTTCCTAAATGAAACCCACCTTGCTTTGCTTTGGCTCTTCAGGAACACTGAGGGAAAGAAGTAGCAAGATCTACAGCAGAACAGGTACACACTGCTGGTTAGGTAAGGATGTAAAAATCTCTTGTTACCTACTGCTGGACTTTTCCAGCAGTAGTCATGTATCTGAGCTGAATGAGCTGGATTCTTTACTGGTAGAAAGGGCTTGATTTCATCATAATCTGCTGTGCTAAGATGGAATTTGACTCTGGGAATGCAAACTCCAGCCACAATGTACCCCATCTTGATTCTAACTTTGTTATATGGAAGTAGTGTTTACATGATGGCCAATGGGCCATGCTTCCTTAATTCTATTAGCTCTAGATTGAGGTTCTTCCACATACTTTCACAGTCAAAGTAGCAACTCATAGTTCTGACTTTAAATACTTCTGATTCTAAAGCACTGAATTGTCTCTTGTTAGAAATACGTGTTCTTTGTTCAAAATTATTATCCCTATCTATTCAATGGGTCATTGAGCAGAGCAACGCCTTAAAAGAATAGTAATGAACACCCACAGATAAATAAATAGTAGAAAGTGGTGTCTTTCAAGTACTGTCATAATACTAATCATAATGCTTCTGCAAATGTCTTAGTAAGATCACTCACACATTTCACAAAGGAGCCACAGCAATTCAAAAGCATCCTGTAAACTACAGCACTGTATTTCCACTCCATAAAGGCGCAAGCTGCTCTTCTGAGTAGAGCTTAGAGCAAAGGCTCACAGTCAGGAATCAAATTAAAATTAGGAACTCAGATCTTTGCTTCAGTTACTGGGAACCCTTTCTCCAGGTTGGGCTCGAGTGCCCCTCCAAGGATTCCTGCATAGAACTGGGAAATTCTGTGGCTCAGAGCCCACAGCACACTGGAGTTTCATTAGCCAGCAGATGGCTCATTCAAATGAGTGTACCCACTGAAGCTCTGCTCTAAAATGGGTACTAAAGCTTTGTAAACTTCTGGACATCTCTCCCTTACTCCTGTATCTTGCCACAGAACTTTGTCCTGCATTTTCTAGGGAGTGTATTCTCACCTGGGCTGAACTCAGACTCTCCTATCTCTAGGCATGACTTGACTGGCTCAGAAAGCACATACTGCTTTAATATTATGACTCCACAGCAAAAAGAGAATGTGGATCATATCTCCCTGTTTAGTGGACTAAAACTTTCCTGTTACTGCTGGTAGGAAGCGAGTTAGAGGTAAACTGCAAGGTTTACACTCAGAATACCTAGCATCAGCAAGAAGGCAGTCTGCCCACGGACAGTTTGCCTCAAGAAAGCTGTGCCTTGAGCACTGATTTCCCAGCCTTGTATTTCTTCTTCCTTTGCCTTTAGGTATTAATTGACAATTGGATTTTCTAGACAATTAAAGCACGCACAGTGAAATCTACTGTAATATTTTTAAATATAGATATTAAAGGGGGAGGGGGAAGATGGAATATTTTATCTTGAACATCTATGTTTAGAGTGTTTTGGAAAGAGACAGTGCATCTTTAAATTCTCGAAGGTATAAAGAAATGCATTAAGTTGCTGGTCAACTCTTTTAAGGTGTTTAAATGCATGGCTCATGACTGTTATGTAAAACTTCAATACAGCCTTACAAACAACAAGGGTATAGTGTATTTGAAAATATGGTACACAGCTTGGAAACTTACTCTGAATTTCTCTGAGGTGTTGAACTTTGCCATCAGCAAAAAGCATTTTTAGTAAAGAGGCCTTGAATTTTCAGACAACGGAGATTTCATCAGGTTGGGTCTGATTTTTCCACTACAGAAAAACACTAAGTAGCTGGAATACTTTATTTGTAAGTATAATCTATCTTTTGATTCCATCAAGTAGAATTCATAAGGCTAAATCATGCCCAGAAGTGAGAAGCAGAGCTGTTGGAACAGTATATTGTTTGCAAAACCCAAGGGCAATGTTCCCCAAGGCAGGCTTTTCATTATCTCTGGCAGCTTTGGCCTCTTTTGTGCTAAGTGAGCATCTGCAAAGTCATCAGAAGTCAATTTGTTGATTTGACTGGAGCAGGCCCCAAGTACTGCTGAAAGCTGTGCAGACCCTACCAGCTCAGAGGACATCTCTTGGTACTGGTGTTAGTGAGCACTTACTCAGCTTGCTGTCTCTCAAACTGAGCTTTGGGAGTAAAATAAAAACCAGGCTAGAATACGTATTCACAACAAAGCACCTTGGGCAAGATTTAGTCTTTAAACCACTGACACTATAATAGAGTAATGTGTTAGTAAGCTTGTCTGTCATTAGGCTACCGGAAACCTCATCTTTTGCTTGTCAAATAATAAGAACAGATTTTTTATGTTTATTTTCATTTTCTTCCTTGGAAAAGCTACGTGAAATTGACCTAACATTAGAGAAAGTGGTTGGTGTAGCACTAATCTACCTTATTACTGTGAATTGTAGTAATTTATTAAGCAGATTTTAAGCTAAACGCACAGATGTTTTGTGTTTTGCTTTATATAATGGTCAGTTTGGGGCCAATTGTGCTGTCCTTGGACCTCACGCTGGGTTCTTTTGCACCAGTGTAAATCAAGAGTAGTTCCACTGAAGGCAAGTCAGGTATTGCCTTGTACAGATCAGCATTACCTCCACTGGCTCACAAGGCTGGCTCGGCATCCGCTGAGGATCTGGATCAGTGGAGTCATCGCAAACACAACACATTGATGCTGGTGCAAAAATGGTATGTGTAAGGAAGACAAAGGGGGATTTATCTTATGGAACATCTCCCTGGAGGTCACAGGGACAGTTGTTGGAGTGGGCTCATAGAGTGAGCCTACTGTGTTACCTGTTGTACGGGGGACGAGGGGGAAACCTATACTGCATGATCTATTGCTACATTTGACAATAGGGACCAAATTTCTCTCCCATATTATGCAAATGAATGCCCTACTAAATGTAATGGGAGTTCCAGTTACTTTTCCTGATAAAAATGAGGACTGTTGAGGGTTACTGGGGACCTGGGGGAAGGGAAGAGGGGTTGTTTGGTTTTTTTCCCCTCAGAGAAAAAGTAATTTAAGTGAAATGTGCAAGGCAGTGTTTAATTGCTTCCTGCCTTGTTTGTACATAGCAGTTTGGCTGTTTATTGGTTGTCTTTGTTCAGATTTTTATTGTAACTTGTTGCTATATATGCAACCAAGCGTATGTTAAAGTTTAAACTTTGGTACATAATAATGCACAATTTTATGTGCTTTAAAACTTTGTAAATATCTAGATGAACAATGTAGGCTGTGCTAACTGTGATCTTGAGACTTGACACAACAATATTTTCATGCATATGTACCTGCAAATGGTTTGAAAATAGCAAAATATATATTGAGGATGGCCACGAGCCAAGAGTAAATGAGTGCTGCATGACTCATGCTTCTTTAATAATTCCTGAAAGAGGCATGTCTAGTACATAAAATAGACAATAAAAATAATTTTCAAGACTACAAATATTTTTTATAACTTCAGATATTAAATACTATTTTAGAAAAAAGATTGGTTGGTAAAAGAAATCAGGTTTATTCGAGTGAATCATTGTCATAAAAACGTTCTTAACATAGATTTTTTTGTTTGATCTAATATCATAGAAACCCAGCTCTTTTAAGATTTAGAAGACTTGAAGCGCTTTTGTGTTCTTACCACTCCTGTGATCTTCCGAAAGGATGTACTTCAGGTCTTCTCCCTCATTAACAAAAAAATGCTAGTGTATAGATTCAGAATCCTAAATACCATGTGCACTTGTGTATTTGACCATCACCAAGCACCCACTTATATGAGCTTTACAGTTCATGGAAATGTGAATGTATCTTGTGTTTTTCACTGAATTCTTTTGTTTTTATTGGAAAATGACTTTTTCTAAGGCCAAGCTTTCGAATATGGTCTCTAAATTTTGATTTTGGGCTACACATTCAGAAACCTAAATAAAACATGGCTCCCAGAGCTTGGGGGTAAAAATAACCTGCTATCAAAGCCAGCAGGAATTGAAATTCAATTTGTACAAATGTAATTGCCTCAATACAGCAGTGATATCTGGGTAGTTGGATCTGAAGTGGCATCTTTCTAATCTGTGTGTTACAACTGCAGAAAGTGCTAGCGTACAAGTATCAAAGCAGTGAACAGCATAAAGATTTTGCAGGCTGACAGCCCAAACCCTCTCCAAGCACAGTGCTGTCCTATGGGCTCGGCAGATTTCAGCTGGGTATTTGCAATGACACCCAGACAGAATCCACTGCACGCTTCTGGTGTGAATCTGTGCTTTCAAGCCACATTATAAACACTGTATTGGAGGTGTCTAATCTGCTTGTAGCCAAGAAACACCCCAGATATTGCCTACTGAGGGGAATTACCGTATAAAAGTGAAACACACTCTTCCATTGTGACTCCTCCATTTTCCACATATTCTTGTTCTCAAAAAGCATGGCAACATATCCAATGTAGGATAAAATTGGGTTACTGTATGTAAACAAGAGAAATAAGAACAACTCCATTTTCAATGCTGAAGTGAAAGGACTTGGGTCACTTTTAACCTGGTTTCCAAGATGGAGAGGTTGCTAAATGTATTTTAACCACCATACTGTGGGAGCTTCTCAGCATCTTATGCACTATTCTCCCTTTTGTACAGATACTGCTGTAATTGGAATAAGTGACATGCCCAAGGTCACACAGAGAGCTTGTGACAGAACACGGACACAATTTTCTGGCTTAGCATCCGTGCAACATCATCATCAGCCAATTATTCATAGCTTGTGCACAAGTATATGTGGTAACGTAAATGCTGACAAATGTCTGTATTCCAGCCAGGACATGCCAACTCATTGCAAGCTTCAGGATAACAGCATCTTACTGGAGTATCTGTGGGTATTTTCACACATGGAAAATACTGTAACCAAAACGCAGCCAAAGTGGAGCTCAGCAGCAGAGTGAAATACTGCTTAAACTGTAAGATAAGATGTGACTGCCAGTCACCTCTGCTTCCTTCATTTTCAGTTGCAAAACATTGTTTCCACATTTACAAAGTTAGTAAAAGAAAAAAAGCAAACACAAGTAATTAGTCATGTACAGTAAGCTAAGGAATTAACTAGAAAAAACACTGCAAGACAAAGAAGGATTTTTGTGTGCATGTACTTAAATTACTTTGGGGCATTTCTGCATGTACCACACAGCTTTTAGAGCCTGGTTGTTCCTATGTTTTGCTTGCCCCAAGCTGAGATTTCTTCTTTATATGAGAAGATAGGTAAGTGAACAGTGCAATCCTTCCAGACCTTTCTAACACGTTTGCCATGGTTCCTTGAAGGACAGTGCTGGTTTATAATTGCCTCTGTGTTCTATGCTGAAACGCTTTTAAACCAACGGGAAAGAAGTTAACAAACTCTTATCGGCATGTTTCTGACTCGTTCTTCTGACAGCAAAAGATACCATTTCGCTGTTCTATTCAGATGTATTAACTTATATAAACTGTCATCTCTCTGAGCAAACTTATTAACTCATTTTTTAATTCTGCCTTTAAATAAAAGCTTTGGGTTTGATTTGGGGTGTTTGGTTGTTTTGCAAACACGCAAAAGATTGTTATTAATAAGCTTCATCGTTCTCTTCCCGACAGCTGTATTCAAACTCTCTTTTCAAGCAAATCTATGTTCATTTAGAAGAGCTAGTAAAATGTTTCTATTTTAAGAAGTTTTAATTACTAATAATTAACCTTAACTAATCAGTAGGATTTCTGCTCCTTACCTGTGTGAATAACAGAGCTAATTATTTTGATTATCCAATTCATTTTTATTATGGCAAACATGCCCGGAAAAAAATCAGGTAGACTCCTCTGCTTTGCTGCTCACGTACACACTCAGTTACACAGAAAAAACGGTACAGTGGGCAGCAAGTTTGCAGCTTTCTAACCTAATATTAAAGTCAGTTTAAAGACAAAACAGCCTTTAATACTAGCAAATAAAAGTTGGTTTTTTGGTATATATCAAAGTAAAATCCCTGCCCCTTTGGTGAGATGAGCAATTTTTTAACTTAATCAATACGGTATTTGCAAAATAAATTGTTTTAAATTTCAACCAAGTCACTTTTTTAGGGGGAAAAAAAGGCAATGCCAAAATGTTTTATTTGTAATCACTTTCTGAAGATCCTGAAGCAAAACGTTTCAAACTTGGATGCCTTCATTAAGTGGTGATAAATAAATCCATAATAGTGGACTAGGTTGAAACACCCTTCTGTGAGCAATGCTGCTGATGCTGTTGGTTCTAGTGGTACTTGGGAGTGCTCCTGGCTTCTGAAAATCAGGCATTGTGTTTAAGTGCTTAACATCATTCACACACATATGAGAATGTGGCTCCAGTTCCCCTCAGCTGTGATCATTTCTGGACCACAAAAGAATCCTCCACCACACAGAGGTGTTTCACAAGAACCTGCACCTTTTCCCATATTGCTTTTGAAATGTTTGAGAAAGGAAAATGTTGCCCTTATTTTTGCTTATCTGTTCCTGAAATGGTCACAGAAAGGAGCTAAATCAGAAGTCGGGCTTAGTAAATTTAACACCCCAATCTCACGGCTATATGTGCTTCGAACCTAGCCCCAGCAGAACATGTCTTTTTTCAAGCTTTCTTCTGGGGCACACTTGCTCCTTCCCCCTTCTGTGCCTTGTGTTCTCATTCTGATCCCTTACTCTCTCATGGCTCCATCCTGATCCCTCTCTTCCTTGAGTCTGAGTCACAGGAGCAATAACCCAGCCTGCTTCGACCTACTCAGTGCCTCAGCTGTTAGGGTAAAGCCACGCTCCCGGGGGACTCACGTTTGAGTACAACCCCAGGATTGTCAGGGCTCTGGCTGGCAGTGCTGCCGAGGGGACAGTCTAAGGCTCTATTTTAATCTTCTGGAGTCCAGCCAAACACTGGAACGGAGCTGCCAGCACGAGGGGGGCCCTCCTGCTCACTGCGCCTGACCTCCCATCAGGAGAGGTGCTGGTGTGTTCCTACTCAAACTACTAGGGCTCTTTCATTGCGCCTGACCTCCCATCACGAGTGCTACCAGGGATCCAGCTTCGACTACTGGGGGCTTAACCCTGGCACAGGTCCAGCACACGAGCTACACACTGCCTGTCTCCAGATGTAAGATGCACCGAGTGCACACTCGCACACCACGGCCTCAGCCGGAGGCGGCTGTTTCAGGTACTCTGTACAAGCAGCCACGCAGCACTGCCGACCCCTCGCCCTGTCTTGCAGGGATGGATGCACCCCTGCAGGGGTTTCTGCCGATCCTTATCTTTTTATTTGGGAAGATGCAGTGTTTCACACGTGTCTCCAGTCCTAGACGGGATCCCTACTGCAGCTGACCCTGCAGCTTGACTGCAGACGCTCACTCCTGCTTCGAGCAGTATCAGCTCCACAGCTGTCTCCATGACCAGGCATTCAGCAAGATGTGGCTGTGCCACAGGCCTTGGGGAGGAAGCCCCTGAAGGGGGGGCACAGAGTATGTGCTACCCCTTCCTAGGTACCCCGGGATGGGAAAGTTACTGAAGACCATGACTGAGGTTTGCAGTTCAGCTAAATCACACTGTGCTTTGCCGCTCAGCTCTGCTGGCCTCCTCATCAGCAGTCAGCAAACCCAGAAGCACTCTCCTCCTCTCCATACTCCCTGTGTGCTCAGAGCACCAGGACGTCAGCTGAAGCCCATCAAGAGCATCCCCCTGATGCCAAGAGGCTTTGAGCTGGGATCTTAGTTCCTAGTAACCTCCTGTCCTGTCTTCTTTATGTTTGTTGAGTATCATGAATAACCACATCACTCTCCAGGCTAACCTAATGCCTCTCCAACGCTACTATCTTCTGTTGAAACAGAAACACATTTTTAGCAGCCCAACTCAGTATATCACCATTCACCAGGTTGATAGTAAACATAGGGATGCTGGGGAGGGACTCTGCATTAGGGACTGTAGTGACAGGACAAGGGGTAACGGGTTCAAACTTAAACAGGGGAGGTTTAGATTGGATATGAGGA
>JBCJKH010057531.1:0-11610 GCA_039877255.1 Loriculus beryllinus | reverse complement strand
TGTGCTTTAAGACCCTGTCCTTGCCCTTCCAGATCTCTGGGTAGTACGTTCCCTCAGGCTGGGTGACTGTACACAGCAACACTCCCCTAAATATGTCTGCTGGTTTTGAGTGTTGGCTCATGCTCTTTAGCTGCCTGTAGTCAGATTTATAACGTATTTGCTGAGGCGTATCTTGCGTACGTGATTTTTTTGAATCATGCTTAAACTTAGAAAATATTTGGTCTGTATCTTTGTCTCTTTAAAGGCATTCTGCTATAATCCACTGCTCTTAACTATGGGCTTGTTAGTTTTACGGAAACTCATAGAAGCCTTTTGACCAGCACTATAGGTCTGCTTGCCATAAAGACCACCACCTGCTTGCTAACCACCTCCTATTTGTCAAGGTGCCTCTTCTCCCTTATTTTGAGTTCAACAACTGAACTTTGTTAGCAATAGTAAACAGGTAAGTAGCTCAATGTCTATTCAACGAGTGGCCTGCCAAGTTACCAATGCAAGTGTATTTTTGTAAAGAAATATGCAGCTCAACTTGTGGTGGTATTGAGAAGCTGAGCTGCAAAAACATCAACACCAACAGGGCACAATATTTTTCTACTGATTACAACACACTCATTTACTTTGGAATTCTTAATGCCAGCTGAGGACTACAGGGCAGTGACAGTAGAAGAGCTGTCCAGATGCCAAGAAAAAGAGAGAACTGTATATGTACTTCTGTCCTGAAATGGTGAAGGGCAGGGAGAAAGGCTGGGTAATGATTCAGAAGAATACATTTCCATAAACTTTTCAAGGGAGTCTGCAGATTGCTCCCACAACAAATACCTGCAGTACTTTGAAAAAATGTCTAAAATCCAGCTGATGGCTGAATTCTCAGGTCTGTTTGCTCACTTTGCAGAGGTCTGCAGAATCAGAGCAGCTTTTCTTTTAAAATTCACATAAATTATTACCTTTCAAATTAGCTGAGAAAGCCATCACATAATGAGGCACTTGTGGTGGGAGCAATCCCTGTAGTATGTATTCCTAGGGCTTGGGAGAGAGCAGGCTCTAACATCTGACTGGGTTGGCCAGGCAGCAATACAAAGAACAAACAAATAACTGTAATAGAGACTTTGTTTTGGTTTGCGTGGAAAGCTCAAATCACTGTGTCTTTCTCTAGCATACGTAGACAGGTTTTTTACCTCTTCAGAGATTATTATTTCTGTGTGGAGGCAACCTCTCCAGCACCTAGCATTTATTCACTTTTAGATTCACTAACAGTTCACAGCACTGACTTTGTGAAAGCAACCTCATGTTACTTAATGGTTTTAATTTTTGCTATAAGCTTCTGTGAGAGCAGGGATGCCTTTTTCTTATGCATTTGTACGATAACAACCATTGCATGTCAGTGTCCAAGCTGTTAAGCATTATGATACTATAAATAATCTTTGAAAGGTTTTATTATTTTATCTCCCTGGTATTATCATGGATGTGATGTCATTTTGTGGCTGGAGAACCAAGACATAGATGCTCTACAGTCAAAATGACCAAGTACCCCCTAATGGTGCGTATGCTTACGGAAGCCACCTAAGAGCTGATATTTCATATCAAAGCCCAGTTCCAGTTGTCTTGAATTGCAGCTGTTGTGAGTGCACACCCTGCTATGAATGGAGTCCCAACTGAGGCTTCATAGCTTAGGCATTGTCGAAAATGAGACCTATACATTAAGTGGCCACCTGTGAAAAGTTTTCAGTTGCTTATATGCTACTGCACTGCGGTTCTTTGGCATAACGCAGGGAGAGAATTCATTTTTTTGTGATGATGTTCAGTTCCTGCAAGCATTGCCTTTATCTTGTAATCTGCTTCAGTTGCTACTTAGCATCCAATTACTGTAACAAATCAGAGAGCCCTATTTCTGCAACATCTTTCATTGCATACCCACCGTTAGGTGCACGATAAGTAAGCACCAAAGATGAAAGTCCACACACTGTCTACAGAAAAAAGTACACAGGGAGCAAATGGCATTTGCTCAAGTAGTTAAAAGCTGTAGTATGAAGTGTGAGAACTTTTCAGGGCTATTTCTCAGACACTGATGGCACATGATAGAACATGGTTCATTATCAAAAATGTGCTTCCTCCACACGAAGGTCTTTCAGCTTCATTCCTTTATCTTTCACGCTCTGACTGAAGGTGATTGAAGCTCCCTTGTCGCCAGGACTGGTAGTTGAGAACCAGTGACTATTCAGAATAAAATAGTGAGAAGCCCTAAAAAAGAAACAATTAGGTTAAATTTTGAAGGCTGCTTCTAAACTAAATTTTGTTTGTGTGGTATTTCCTTGCTGTGAGGATTACTTTGAGAAGTTGTGCAGAGAGCAACCAGTACTTCACACACTGCACAACTGCTCCCTGTAGCTACAGTTCTTATTCTGTCATGTTCCTTGCCAGTTGATAAAGCCACTGTGGAGTTCTGCCATTGCCTTTTGTAAAGCTGTGATTTGGATCTCCCTTTCTAATTGATGACTAACTTCCATTGTAATGAAATCAGACAATGCTGTAAAATCCATGAGGCCCTGTGGCCTATCCTTGCCAACATTATACTCTCATAAATAGGAACGGGTCCTACGCAATGGAGCCCTCTTCTCAATTTTGTGACCTTGGGCAAGCCAGTTCAGTACTTCATGTGCATTTATCTTCTCACCTTTGATCTGTGTAATCTATCGAGATGATCCAGAATTCAGACCCTGAATTGCCATTTGACGTGCACAGTGCCTACTCAGGGATCCTCATTATCCTGCACTAACATTCACCTGATAGATATAGCTAAAATACAAAATGCAAAGTGAACAACTGACAGAAGAAGCTGAACTGAAGAGAATAATCACTGAGCAAGCACTGGGGGCACACAGCACAGTGCACAAATCATGTACCAATTTGTATGAAATATGTTCAGTTGTCTTCCCAGTGTCTCTGATAAATCTTTTTACAACAACCCAGCTGTCCTTGTATACTGCTGTATACATGTTCTTGGTGTTCTGAAAGTGGCCTTTCGACAAGGAGCCATTATTGTCCTACGTTCTTAATGTATGATATGATAGTCCTATCTCCTTGTACAAAATATCTTCTTTGCCCAGTGAATGATGTAGTTTGAACCTATCAAATCTAAGTCAAGTTTCATCATAAGCAGTGTTACTTGTGACACAACAGGATTTTGAAAGCACTGTCTGGGATTTCAGAGCTCTCAGTTCAGTTTCCAGCTTTCTCATAGATTCATATGACCATCTCTGCTCAGGTGGTGGCTGCACCTGATCAGGAGTGATCAGCCCAGCTGAGAACAGTCAGCCTGGCCTGCCTTGAGTGAGAGAGTGGGATGGGTTCCTCCAGCTAACATACCCTCATGGTCCCTTCTAACTGTTTTATGGCACAGCTCAGCATCTGACTCTTTCCCTGCACACACTGCAGTTTTGCCACTGGTTTGAGCAAGCATTCACATTTGGGTCCAATTCCTACTGATTTCATAAATGTGACCTATGCCAGGAGAGTGATTCAATTACAGGAATCTGGAAGGAAGCTGTTTTCCAGGGGGTTCGTTCTTCTTGGAGTGCATTTGTTGGCACTCAGTGGCAGCATCCCTTCTTGGGATACCTCTGTGTGTGTGAGCATACCAGCTAAACAAATGGGGATGTAAAGGAATCAGGAGGCTCGATTGCTCTTTGTTGCTGCCTTTTGGAAAACTGTTGCCCATTAAAATCCATGTGAGCTTTTTCTGTCACTTCAGGCTTTTTGAATGAAGTATTTTCCAATGTCATGATCTAAGCTGCAGGATCAGGCTGTTACCTTGAAAATCTGTGCATTAACGGCCTCATATCTTATCTATATAGCTGTTGAACTAATCAGCAAACACTCTACTAGCTACATTTATCCTCCCAAACTGAGGGATCACGCACCACTGGCATTGAAAGGCTGAATGATTTGCCCCGGTTCATGCTTTTGAATAAAATTGACAGCTATGAGATGGAAATGTTCAGCTCTTTTTTTAATTTGCTGCAGGAAAGATTTATCAGACAGAGGTGAAGTCTTTGACCCAGTTTTGTCCTGCTGGGGTCTTTCTGAACGCCTTCACAGGCTACATAGGGAAAGGAGGAGTCCCAAGCACTGATATTTTCAGGTATCTCTTACTCTCCCACTTACAGCCCTGATACCCCAGCAAGCCAGTGGGATTTTAGGATACCTCACCAGCTCCACATTGCATCCTGAGCAGAGCTTTTGCAGGGCTGGTGAGAGACTGCTGCAGAACAGGACTCAGGGCAATGTTCCCACCCAGCTGGGAGCAGGGCACCTCGAGGTGCCACATCCCCTCGCAAGGAGCCCATGGGATGCTGCTGGAGCTGGAGCGGGGCCGTGTTCGGACCTGCCGAGGGCTGTGCTCCACGCGGGGTGCCGGCGGGCCTGGGGGCAGGGCGGCTGTCTATTTTTAGTGAGGGTTTTATAGAGTGGATCCCTGCGGTCTGGCTCCACACTGAAATATTGTCCTAGTCTCAATGACATAAACACAGGGCCAGCCTGTGATCCTGGCGCCAGCTTCAGCTTAGGGAATGTGAATGAAAGTACCAGTGGGGTCCAGGCAAGAAGAAGAAAAAAATCCCGACTGTAATTACAAATAAATCCCAAACCCTTTCGCTCTCATGGCTCACTTAGTACAGCAAATAGCCTCTGATTCTCTACAAATAAGTCCCAGCTTAGTTACTGACAGATCTACCAAGAGGCAGTTAATGGAATAATGACTAAGGGAAGCTTAGGGTAATTTACAAACAGTTCCCAGTGTTGGAGGGCCATTCCCCCACCTCACCCCCCACCCTGCCTCCCTTCAGGTCCTGCAGCAGTAAGCCACTGGGCAAGCCTGGGCACAAGGGCTCTCTTAGGCTGGGGGGAGAAGGCTGCTTGTTTATTTGTTTACTTATTTAAGAGATCTAACACAGAATGATGACAGACAGACTCGAATATCTGGAGCTGAATTGTACCCCTAGAGTGAGTGATTTAGTTTAGGGTCTGCAGAGCAAGGTTATTCCCACCCACTTTTTCAAAGAGGAAAGTGGGGAGATCTGAAGTGGCATAAAAAGCCATTAGACACTTTAAATGTGGCAGTGTTTCTTTTGCTTCTTTTCCTGTTACAAAGAAAAATGTCTCCTCTTTGAATCCCTAGTCCAAGCCTGTTTCAATACCTGAGCTGAAGTGCTCAGTTTACTTACAGCAGTTAACCCTCATGTTCACAATAGGGAGAACCCTGGTGGAACTTACACAGTGGTCAGAGCAATGCTCTTTTTTGTTTGGTTTTGATCTTTTTGTAAAGAAAACCAGAACTGTTCCAAAGAGACATCATCTTATGAAGATCACCATCTTCACACAATAAGAGAGTTAAAGTGTATGCCATTACAGCATCTTCTTGAACTGCTGAGGTGTTTATTATGAGTACATGTACTTTAGAAGGGGATGTGGCTCCAGGAGGCAAACTTGAGAGGATATTCTGTTGAAGTGTCATTATTTTGATCCTGCTTGAAAGAAAATGATCCCAAGACCAAGGTGTATGTGGGAATGTCAAGCTGATTGTTAGTCCTGAGATGGGTTGCTTCTTACTGTGCCACCTTAGACTTTCCAAGTATCTGCATTAAAATGAGGGTAATAGTCACTTGTTAATCATTTTTAATGAAAAAACCCGACAAAGTCCTTATTCAGGCTTATTGAAGGAAGTTGGCTACGCATAAGTGATGCTTTGCTGTCAGCAAAGTAGTAATTTGGGACCACTTCTTTCTTTGTGGTGGAGATGTGGTGGGGCTGTGTGTCATATTCCTGCTATACCCTGTGTCAGTGCTCTTACAGAGATGGTGGTGTGGGACGCTGCTCTATACCCAAGAATGGCTCTAAAAGCTTTTAACTCTATCCTGTAATTGATGTGTTGTGTAAACTGCAAGAAAAGAAGGATATTAAAAAGAAAGGGGGGGGGGGGAGGAGAACAACATATTTAATGAGGATGAGTAAACACACCCAAGATGTAACTGTAGATATAAGAAAAATAAAAGCAGCTGGGGGGCTTCTGAGACATTGTTTGTCTTGAAAGTGATGAGAAGAGGCACCATCAAAAGACTTGTTTTACTACAGTCATGCTTCATTATGGGGATGGAGAGTGTGGGGAAGGGGAGGGGTGGAGGTTTCCTACGTGACCAGGTTGCCAGAAGAGAGAACCTAACTCGTTTGCATGGGCTAATTAATCCCTGAACCCAGTCAAAGCCTGAGTCAGAGGGAGAGAGCAAATGTCAGATCTGTGTCTGGGAAGCCTAGATTCATTATTTTACCGGCTTGGGTCCCTTTGCCTTCACAGGCAAAAACTTGCGACTCCCGAGCCAAAGAAACACATCCCAGAGATTCATACTGAACATGAGCAGGTTTGGAATCAGTCTCCTTTGTGTCTGTTTCTGTATCTGAATTAATCCCATACCGCCATGTGTGTGTCTGCTTCATCATTTGTTAGAGAAAGGGGAAATCATTCCGTTTGCCACTAAAGGTACAAGTTTCTTTGAAAAGTATCCTATTGAACATACAGCTTTTCACAGCCAGCCCAGTCACTGAGTTCATGTTTTGTGACTGTGTAGTGGCTGCAAGGATAATGCTGTGCACTCAACTCTGGCTGATTATTGTGATCTACTTCTTTTTGAAGATAGCGGATTCCCTAAAGGGCTAAAGCATAAGAAGCAGGAAAGAAGTGATAAATACAGAATGCTGGGGGAAAAGGCACTGTTTCATCTTTATCTATGTATTAAAACACCTTCATCCTTGCAGATTTTCTAGCCAGAGCAAATTTTAAGGATGTCTAATAAAGCAGCGGTTTTGAATTTGTGGGACCTTCCTCTGTTGCATTTACTCTTGAGGCAAAACTATAATCAGGAGTTGTTTTATATATTGAGATAAATTTTGCTCTTTTATTACCCTGTGGCCAAATTGGTTCTTGCTAGCACAAAGTGCAGCCAGTTTAGATTTAGACCAGGGTTTCCGGGTTAGATATATTTGTAATCCTGCTCCCTCTGGCTCTCTGATCAGGATTAAACTCTGCCTTTGGGTTTTGTGCTCCCACAAAACCCATGAGTCTCTCAGAATATTTTGCCCCAGCATCTTGAGCAACATTTACTGTGTGGAGGAGACTTGGCGATTCAGGACTTAGTTGATAGAAGTACTTTTAAAATAAGGTTAATTTTCTCTCATTCATAACCAACAGAAAATATGATGTAATCGGATTTATTTTTTCCTCTTCACCCCCGCTGGAGCCAGGGAAATGAAGTAGTTGGGAGAAAAGGGGTTGTCATTTTCAGTCAAGCAGCCATTCATCACGGAGCATTAGACAATTAGCAATAAAACATTTGAAGGGCTCCATTGGTGCTAAAAGGGCGAGGGGGTCTTTTTAAATATCAGAGGTGGGAAATGTTATGTATCAGGGTTATTCAGTAGCTGGCATCAATGAATCACTCGCATGCACCCAGGGCTTGATTGGGGGGGTTGCTGTATTTCTCACTTCATTGAATCTCTGTCACTCAGTTGTTGTTAGTGTTTTATACAAAGGGAATAATAAAAACTTAGTTTATCTCAATAGATGTTTATCCTAATAAGCAGGCTGGCAAAAAAAAATATGATAAATGCATTCCTACTTGTCATGTGTGTATATATGTAATATATGTTGCTGCAGGGAGTTTGTTTGGATAAACAACATTGCCTGTGTGGAAATTCAGATCCTCGTCAGGAGCCATTGCTTGTAAATATAAGTGTCATTTTTTAACATAAAAAATGCCCTGGTTTCTGTTTCATCTTTGCCAGTTCTACCACTGGCCTCTCTCTTCATAATGAATTGGTCTGCAAACTGTGAGACACTCAAGCAGCTCTGGTCTCTTCTCTTGACTGCTGAGATGTTAGTATTTGGCACGCAAAGGAGGATGGTAAGGTGGGGAAGAGGAGGGGGAGGATTGAGAAGAACTTTGGTTTTCCTCTGTTGCAAACCTTTTGCGTGAATAAATAAATAAATAAATAGAACCAATTCCTCCAAGTGGGGTTGCAGCCAAGAAAACTCTGTTCTGAGAGATTCAGATTTACGGCAGAAGACACTGCTGAGAGAAAAAGCGAGAAACGGAGACAGTGGAGTTCCACCTCCAGTGATATATAGAGCCACGGGGAGGTATAAATACCCGTCACTTCCCGGACAAACACCCAGGATCCTGTCTCTGGCTGGCTTGCAGCAAGGCGCCCTCATAAAAGCTAAGATAAACAGTTTATCAGCAGATGAATGCACAAGCTCTGTTCTAAAGACAAAAGTCTATACCTTAGGAAAAATGCAGGAGCAAGAGGAGAGTGGGCTGGGAATCAAGGCACAGTATTTTAGGAGCAGGAATGACATGAAGTGAGAAAAATAGAGCAATTCTTTGAGAACTTTGCAACATTTTATTCTCTTCTCTTTTTAGGCAATGGATACATCTCTGCATATAGCCAGTCTTAAAGGCTAATAACTAACTGGTTTTATTTCGGGGGGTCTCCTTTTAGTTTTCTTTTTTTCATTGCTGTAATGCATCAGTCATTTTAGGATTTACTCCACTATAAAACATTCATCCCAGAGCTTAGTTTCAAAATATATTATTTATACATCATTTATCATTGCAAATACAGGTTCTTGGCCAAATGTATCCTTCCCCATCTCCATTCTGTTGGGATTTGAAGGTAGAACTTTGCTGTCTCAAGAAAATGTGTACCTTCTAAAGTATGTGATTCAGAACTGCTCTCTTTCAGAGCAGCTCATCACCTGCTGTCATTGTGTGGTCCATTAACAGGATCCTTATTCTCTGGCCCTTTCTGTAAATCAGGAAAGAGACAGGAAAATGGATGAGGTACCTCACAAGGCAGCACCATGTTTCAAACATCCAGCAAAGATCTCCCTGAATCTTTCCAGACTAATGAATATAACTTGAAAGCAGTAGAACAGTGATTGCGTACCTGTGGTGCATGGATTCCTGGGTGAGGTCATACATGACTTTTGATAGCCAGTAATGGGGATTGGGTAGATGGTCATATGGCGTATATGAACTGTGTAAAATGTCTGAAAGCTGTGCATTTCCTTTAGAATTTCTTTAAGGATTCACAGTTTAGAAAATTAATCTGTAAGGAGTTCCTCACAGAATATACAGGGGGTGACCAAAGAAGAGGGAGCTGGTCTAGAAGCTCACTAGGATTTAAGGCTAGAATTTAAGTGCTTTAATTCAGTTGTCAGCAATATCAGTCACAGGTTTCTTCCGTAATTTTAGTAAAACCCTGGATATCCCTCTGCATTGATACAGCTTTACTGGTAGCATCTCCTCAAACTCTCCAAGCTACCTGTGAAAGAGGCAGGGATTGGCATTCCTGCACTACAAATTAGGAAAGCACAATGTGAGAGCTGGACAGAGCACTCATCTGGTTGTGTGGTTGGTTTACCTTTCTTAGTGATGAATAATCACTATTTCATGCCAGTAGATGTTTAAAATAGGAAGTGAAAAGCAGTAACATAGTGATTTAAATAATTGTTAAGTGCAAGGAAAAATAGAATATTATAAGGAAGCCTCCACTCCTAGGGAGGGCACAGCTTTTCCAAGCACACGTGGCATAGTTCTTCCTCATCCCAGTTTTGTAGTGGTTTATTTCTTTCTGTGAGATTCCTTCCATGTTTTAGAGTGGTGCATGCATTGAGCCTGAAATAACATTCTGGCTCATAGATCAGACTGATTCGACACCGTGGACTGAATGCAGTAGGATGTCCCTGAGCACTGGGTTGATGAAGTAGGTCAGGCCATTTCTGTTAGTAGATTTAATGGGAAACAAATCTATTCTGAATTCTTTCAGTGCATCCTTGCTGTTGTGGGCTGAAACCAGATCCTTACAGAATGTGTTTTCAGAGTCAGCACCAGAGCAGTGCAGGCTGCATACCTCTTCTCTCCTCATCAGAGATATGACCCTGCAGAAGTGGTGTCTTACTTTTGCCCACATTGGCTTCCTGTGTGCCTTGAAAGTTATATTTGCTTTATCTGCTAAAAAAAAACCCCACATTTTTACTCCTGACAGCACTCCAGAACCAATAAAGCTGAGGCAAAGGGAGTTGTAGTCTCTGCTGCTTCATGCACCATTGCCAATAGAGTGACCGTCTAGGGCCTCTGTGAGCTGCTGGCCCCTCTCCCTGTCCCAGGACGGGCTGGCATCATGCGCAGCGCCTGATCAGGCCCTTTACCTCTAGGTTTCATTTACTGCTGTTTTCAGCAAACCCTGAAATAAACCAATTTCTTTTCCCTCTGACCCAGAGGCTTCTGGCAGAGCTGTTACTGGCAGCTCTTCCCAGTCCTGGTATCAGCCATTCCACCAAGAAATTCTTGGGCCACAAACAACTTCTGTCACTTCTGCATCCCTCGAGCTTTCATGGCCTTGCCAGGAGCCTGGTGCAGCCCCAGCAGACACCTGCACTTGAGGAATTATGGAGCTCCAGCCTACTCTGCTGTGAACAAACCTCCTTGTACCTTAAATAGGCAGTCCCTCTGAGCCAGCCTTGTCCCAGAAACAGGTAACTCAGTTTGGAAGAGAAAGATCTTCAAGTGCTTGCTTAGGATCAAAGTTTTGAATGTAGGATCTGGCACAAAATAGCCAGGACATAGGCTTATAGGCTTTATTTTTAGCCTTGGAGACCTTTTTTAGATTTTTAGCCTTTAGAGGCTGATAGTTAAAGAATTGTTCTCAAATATCAGTTGAGTAAAATAGAGTTTATCATGAAAGAAGAAATACAAGACGTTAGGTGTAACTTCTGAGTTTCTGCTTTCTGTTTGAAATGCAATTATTTTAACCTATATTATTATTTGTGCCTTTGTGTTTAAGCAAGGTGGTTTAAAAGTGAATTGAAAACTACTGGCAGTGACCTTATTGGTTGGAGGTAGGATCAAGGAAAGAGAGAAAAAGGCACCCAAAAATACCATTAACACCCTTGCTGAGATTGATCAGCCGTCCCCACAGCTGCTCCTTTTTGCAAGCAGTCATCAGTCCTTTCAGGAAAAAGGGGACCACCCGATGAACTCAGAACAGGCTGATGCTCCTGTGTGTTGCGTTGAGAAACATTTTGTCCTGACAGGTGGGCATAAATCTGGAATGTGTGTGGAAGGAGGGGTGAGTAAAGCCCTTCCCAGCTCAGCAGCAGAGGAGCAGCTTCCACAGGCTCAATCCCAGGAAGCAGACTAGAGCCATGGCAAGAACAGGTCAAGGTGTGGGTGAAAACCCAAGCCAGAAGCAGTTTGTGTCTGAGCTTGCTCACTGGCTCTGCGCAGACCTCAGCACCTCTGCGTCCTGCCCATATTCAGCTCAGCACCAAAGTCATACCCAGTTAAGTCCTGAATTCAGCAGAATGCCTGTCATCTGCTTCTACCCGTTGACTTCTGGGGAATTGTGTTTGAAAGACAAGGGTGTGGCTTCTCACTTACTTCCAGGGAGTATATGCCAGGGTTCAGCAATGAAAGTTTGTCAGGTTCTAGATGAAGGTAGAGACCTGAATTTCCAGGTGAAAAGAAATCCAATAAACCCCCAGCAGATCCTTGACTGACATCA
>JBCJKH010057530.1:0-37325 GCA_039877255.1 Loriculus beryllinus | reverse complement strand
GGGGAGATCACTTACCAGTTACCATTAGGGGCAGAACAGACTCAACTTGGGGCAATTAGTTTGATTTGTTACCAATCATATCAGGGTAGGATAATGAGAAATAAACCCAAATCTTAAACCACCTTCCCCACATCCTTCCCTTCTTCCCAGGAGTCACTCCTGAATTTCTCTTTTTTAACTTTATTTATGCCAGTCTTGGCTTGCTTCTCATGTGATGGGCAGGGCTGATTTCTGCTGGTTATGGTGTAAATTTTTTTGCTGACATTGTTTGTTGCTGGTAAAAGAGGTGGGAGATGTGGGGGTTCTGTTAGCACAGGCATTCAACAATGATATTTTATAAGGTTTGAAAAGAGAGTGGTCAAACACTAGAACAGGCTTCTTAGAGAGGTAGTTGATGCCTCAAGCCTGTCAGTGCTTAAGAAGCATTTGGACAGTGTCCTTAATAGCATTCTTTAACTTCCAGTCAGGCTTGAAGTGATCAGGTAGTTGGATTAGACGATTGTTGCAGGTTCCTTCCAACTGAAATAGTCTGTTCTGTTCTATTCTGTTCTATTTTATTTTGCCTGTTCTTCTCTGTCATGTCATGTCCTGTCCTATGTTTTATAATCACTTTTTATTTCCTAGTTTATGTGTTTCCATCCAGCCCATCTGCAGACTTAACAACTGGAACACCAGAGTTCTGCAGACAGATCAGAATATAACTATGGAATTCACATTTTCAGATAATGCACACAATAAACCTGTTTTCTCTCCTAGTTACCAATGCCAGCTAGAAACATCTATCATCATTTTATAGGTCATCAGATCATTATATGGATATAGAATCTGTTTTTCACAAGCTCTTTGATTAGATTACAAGTATTAGATTATGGGGGCTTTGCTGATGCTAAAAGCCTATTTACTTATAATTATAAAAACAGTGCCAGCTAGCTACTACCCCTCTCCCCTCTTTATCTGCATGCTCTGAATTCAGGAAATATTCCAGTTATCTTTCATATGATGTCTATCACCTTGGTGTCATTCACAGAAGACACTGGAAATTTGGCAGCTGCTGTGGCCTGTGTGCATCTCATATGTGAAACAGAGCTTACAGGGACAGCAGTTGCATCCAGCTTCAAAATTCCCAATACATGTAGGGCAGGCAGGGGGCTTTGTTTTGAAGACCCAATGAGACCAGGTGGAAGAAACCTGCCTCCCCAAGACTCCAGCATGCTGTAGCTCACCCCATCTGTGGCTGGGACACGCTGGCCCCTTGTCCATGTCCTTCTCCCATGCTGGAGGTACTGGCACTGGCCAGGCACACTTGGAAAATCAGCTGATGTGGAAAAACCCCCAGCAGGATACTGCAGTGTATTTTCTGCTGATGCAGTGTACAACGTGATGTTGGCATAGGAATCAAAGCAGGGGAGAAGGTCTGTCACAATACGTGATTTTTAAACTAGAGGAATTAAGGGGCAAATACTTTTTTAATGTACATTTAGGCTTATATAAATGGAGATAAAGAGAAGGGTAGAAGACAGTGTTTAAAAGGAAGCAAATGTGGTCATCTTTTGCATAAGAAACACCTCTTAGTATAGCAACATGGAAAACAACATTACTTTTGTGCTCTGCTAAATAATCGGAACAATTGCAAGCACAATTGGACTTTGAAACAAGAATGAGATAAGAATGCCAAATCTACCACATCATCTCAACAGCACCAGTGCCTGGTAACGCCTGTCTCGGTCTGTTTGCAAATGACTGCTTGTATCGCTCTATCTGCATGTACAGCATTTATATCTGATCCTGGCAATTTGTATTGCAAATACTGCTTTTCGTTAAAGTAACTTCTCTTATAAATTCTGAGAGATTATTAAGTGAGATTTTCAAAAGACATCAAACTTTTATAGTAAAACTCCTTTTCACTTGACTGAAAGCAATACCAGCTGGGGAGCAGGTACATCTGAAAATCATATCCAGAAATAACAGCACCTTTTTGAAGATGCAAAGTGTATTTTTTACTGACATAGCAGTGCTGCTTATTTTAAGTTCTGCACAAAGAGTTGGTAGGCAGGTTTCATATCACACTTAAGATGCATCGCTAGCCACTTCTGGTTATGATTCAATTTAGACAAATGAAATGCCCATGAATGAGGTGGCTCGTCCTCCCTTTCAGGTGAGCTAGTGAGACCAGGGAATGTGATTCCTACAAGAAAGGCAAGCACACCTGAAGCACATCAGCTCAGTGATGCTATACCTACATCAGCCTTTCTCATTCAGCATTTGATATCTTCAGCATGAATGCTTCTTGGTGACCTCCTGAATTACAGTAAATGTTGACCTTCTGAAAGTAAAACAGCTTCAAGAAGCAGAGCTTAGTTAGTTAGTCTGGACCCTCTAACTTTGGAGGCTGAACAACCCAACCCTAGGTGGGAGCAATGGACCTAACATGTCCCTCTGAAGCTGCTTGTGGCAGTGAGAAGGTAAAGCTATCTACCTCTAGTTCTCCTCAGAAGGAGAATGTGTATGGAAGGTGGTATTTCTGGAAGTCTGAACCTATCAGATAACGAGTTGGTGGTGACCTTCAGTTTCTGAAAGACTCTCAGGCACCTTTGTTCTTTGGAAACAACCCATTTGAGAGAAAACCAAAAATTATTTTTGGAGACACAGATGTTTGCTTGTCTCTTCCATCTGTTAAAGAAAGAGTTATGAATACCCTAAGAGGGATAGGAGCACCAGAAGAAGCTTGCTGCCTCCGCTGTGTGAAGTTTTCATTCACTGATCTGACAACAAAAACCCTAAAGAATTTCAGTAGAAATAGCTTTTCTTGTGAAAATGACCCATTTTCCCAAAAGGACACTTACATCCACAGGCCACTCAGCCAGCCTGGAATATAATTCTAGCAAATCGTTACACTTACCTCCATTTTCAGACACAAATCCTTTGCTGACCTCAGTGGGGTTCTACATGAAGGAAAGAGCCCATTCATGGGAGATGAATTGTAAGAAAAGAGCCCTAAAGCAAAACTGCCGCACCTGTAACCTGAGTATAGAGTTGAATAATTGGTGAAGTTTTCAAAGCAGGTTTTGTGGAACATCAGGACTAGATTTTCAGGTAATGGTTCTCCATCTCTGACATCAGCTGGAATTGCTTGTTCTTGAGAGTTCTGGAAAGTAGGGCTTTCATACTCTGTTCTACACATCACACATTTAAGAACTGTTTCCTGGGAAAGCTGCATGTTTTCTGTGAAATGGAAAAAACTCTAAAGCAATTTTTATTTTACTTCAATATCTGTCAAAAAAAAAAAAAGCTGTGTTAAGTCTTTCTTCTCCAAATAACCAAGGTTTGCAGCCGAAGTTTGGTATCTGAAGTTTAATGTATTCAAAGTGTACAAGAAAACTTGCACATAATTTAGTAGTCTTAGGCACTTGTTTAAAAAGGAAGAGCAGGTTTAATCGAGCGTACAACCATGTCAAATTGTCACTCCTGGAGCAAGTAGTGTCTGCAGACTGGGGCTCATAAACATTGCTGTAGGTATCTGAATAAATTCTGAATTTTCAGGGAAAAAGGACCGATCCAGAATTTTACTTACACCTAAAGATCCTGTGGATAATGGTGGACATTTGGGATGTGCAATGAATTCAAGCCTGGGGAGGTATGCGTGGAGAAATAATAAAGGTTTACTCCTTTGATTTCTTGGTACTGGATTAGCTTATTAGAATATAGGGAAGAGAAAGGAGACCAGCCTGATTCAGTATTTCAGCTTTGGCCCAGATGATGCAATCAGCTCTCTGTAGGTTGACCCCTGGGTTGTCATAGTTAACGTGAAGGCAATAGTTTCCACAGAGCTGCAGAAATCCAACCAAGCAGGATTAGTTGCAAAAATCAGGGCCTCAGCTGTCATCCTGCTGAGGATCGGGAACACTCATCAGACATAGCACAGCTTCTGGGTGAAGAAAGAGGATACTGGATTTGGTGATGATACAGCTGACTATCTAAACCAGTGTAATATACTTGTCAACATAATTGCAGTTGTTTGTATGATGTTCCCATTAAGTGTTACAATTTCTTTTCCCCTTTTTTTTTTATTGATTTAGGTAATTTTGGAGTGTGTTGTTTAAGCAGTTATATATGAATTATAAAGGAAATAGGTAAGATAAATGATAATTTAAATACCATTTTGAACTGGCTTTTTAGACGATAAGCAGCTATGGAGCCTCACATCTTCCTCCTACCTGTTTATAAACACCAAGGGTTCATCCTGTTAATTGCAAAAGGAAGATAAGTGCATGATCTAAAGAAAACAACATGCAGTGGCATGGGCTCACCAGATATGCCAGCCCTGAGCTCCAGCATCCCTAGGGACAGCAGCAACCTTGTGGACAGTGAGTGTAGATGCAGTTCCATGGACCTACCCCTGCTCCCTGCCTCCAGGAGGGCTGGAGCTGCACTGCTGGTGGTGCAAAAGGCCCCACTAGGAGCAGGAGTCCAGGCTGCACTCTGCAGGGTCCTCCTGGAGAGGGTTGGGAAGGAGCATCCTTCTGCTACCTTGGAGACCCAAGGCTCTCACAGCCTGTCAGTGCTTCACCCCCAGGAGTGTCTGACTTTAATATCACCAAACAGCAAATCATTAAGACATTCGTATTTCAGACAATGCTTGAGAGGTATATTGCAAATACACATGACACTACGTATCACCAGCAAAAATCAGTTAACTTGGAAACCCCATCTCGGCTGGGCTTTTTTTGGTTCTATTAAGGCATTTGCATATTTTTAAATACCATCACAAAGTAGCACACTGGTAGTTTTACTGTCAAGCAAATACCTTGTAAGTACAAGGATTTCTTTTCCCTTACCATCACTACTCCATTTATCTTTTGCTTAAATCCTTCTTCTCCAGAAATAATACAAATCAAGCCTCTGGGGCCTGTTTATATAATGGGGATTTATGTCATTTCAAGACAAATGGCATTTGCTAAGTTTCAGGGAAGCACCTGTATTAATTGTATTTCCTGCTCATGTGTTGCTTTTGTTTGCAATAAAAGAATTCATCTCAGGTGAGTTAACCTTGCTTTTAGAGAGGGCACCTGCAGTTATCTTAGTGCTTATTGTAAATGAAAACATGTTGAGCCTTTAAAGCAGTGAAATAAAGAGGTGCTGACAAGAGGGTATGCCAATAGGATTAGGAGCTTTTCTCACCACTTGTATTATCAGGATGGAGAATTGAGTCATGTTAAATTACAGGGGGAAGAGATATTCCCAGAAATTCCACAGATAGGAGACTGACTTGCTCCTTCAGTAAGCCTATGGATAGGAAGGAGGGACATTCTGTGTTCAGCAAGATTAAGGAAAAAAAAAAAAAAAAAGGAAAAGAAAAAGACACCTCCCTTTTAGCCTTAGGCATCTATAATTGACCAAGATTTTCCTGCTTGTGATTTGATCCATCCAAACCCTGTTAGAGGCACTTGCCCCCAGCTGAGACCAAGGCTGAGGTGAATAAGAATTAGGTGACTCACTCGTATGTACTATACATGCATTCACATCTATTAGGATAAATGACATGTCATTCAATTTAAGCACAGGCAACTGGAGATTGTCATATTTTGAAAATGACAACTGTTATTTATTTATTGAGAATATTTATACAGGTTCTTCCTAGGTACAGAGAATGCATTTTTCAGCAGCTCCCGCGATACCGGTGAATCAGGCGATGACACAAAAACCAGAAGGCCAGTTCCACAAACGAGGAAACACAACTGGCAGGCTAATGGCCACCAGGTCTGGGCCAGCAGAGTTGAAATGGTGCAGAACACCACCAAGCTCATTAACCTAGCAGTTTTCCATGGACACTTTTAACAGTGCTCATCATGATGCGCTGATACCTGCTATATTAATAATGTCCTGCAGAAAGCAATGTTAGGTGGCAGCAGGCAATGTGATTTAACCCGACTTTAAGAATGGGAAAATTAAGGAAAAAACAGTTAGATGCTGGTTTCTCAGATTTGGGGTCAGGGAGGAGATGGAAAGGAGAGGCTTGCCTTCCCCTGTCCTCAACACCTCCATCCTTCTCCCTCCAATAAGGCTGGTGTGGTGCATCCCAGGTCACATGCTGTAGTCTGGGGGTTTTGTCTTTTCTATGCCTGTTTAGATTAGGGCATTCTGTGTCTACCTCTATTGACAGGCTTGTTTTTAAAAAAACACATTGTTGGTGCTGTTCAAATAAGCACTGATCAAAATTATTTCCCTAAATGTCCTATCTTTTTATTCAGTACAGATTTTTCATTATATACGTAGGGAAGAGGGAGAAAGAGATGAAAAGAAGAAATCCACGTGGTCATAAAGAGGCAACATTTATGAAGTGGTTGGTAACTTTCCTATGCTTATATCTTTCCTTTCTTTGCACAAATCTGGATTCTTACTTGAGCACATTAAATGGGAAGGTAGACCTTGCCATATCTTTCATAAACACAGCTACGACCCGGGAAGTGGTGGAGTCACCAACCCTGAGGTACTTAGAAGACATATAGATGTGGTACTTGGCGATGTGGTCTGGTGGTGGACTTGGCAGTGCTAGGTTAATGTTGGACTCCACGATCTTGAACATCTTTTCCAACCTAAATGACTCAGTTTTGTGTCTGATGGCTCAATTACACAGTGATAGGATTTGTTCCAGTGTATGATTTGTTTAAAAGTCCACATTCCCCACAATTTTTGTCTCGTTTGGTCTTCACTGTGAATTTTAAAAACACTTGAGAGAAAGACACCATAGCAGTGTGAATCACTGAGTGCCCTCACACGAGAGCCAAGGCCCATGAGCTGTTTGGGAAAGAAATAGAGCATCCGGACCAAAGTTTTTGGCTCTGTGTTAGCTGGACTTGCAATCCAAATAAGTATCCTGTGCTTCTGCAACTCTAGTTAAATCAAAGAGGCAGCCTTTCCTGAAACTAGTTATGAGATGGAACGGAGGTAACCAAAAGTGCCTCTCAAGACACTGCTGAGGTTTAAAACATTGACCTGCCTGGTTTAATGCTTTACATTACTGATTTTCCTGACATTGTATTTTTTCAGGGTCTGGCAACCAAAACAGGTAAGAAGAGCAAACTGAAGACAAGTGGCTGAATTTCAGCAGACCTGTTTTGTTTTCCCATGTGCTCTTCTAGTCAAGTCTGGCGAGAAGGATCAAAGGAGGGGTGAGAAAAGCAGACACTGGATGATAGAATTTTATTTCTAAACAGGAGAAAGCCTCAGGTAGTGACAAAGCAAACCTGCTTCAGCTCAGCAGGCGTGGGAAGAGGCTTATAAAGAAGTTTGACTGTGTGGGTGACTGTGTGTTGGGGAGGACAGGGGTATGGGCCAGCACAGTTCCTCCCATGTCAGGTCCCACAACAAGCATTCCATGCAGCGTGGTATAAAACAGGGGGGACGTGTGCATCCTCTCACCCACGTGCCAGGACGCACAAATAACCTGCTCTGCAGCCACAGGCAGGATCTGCAGAATTTTGTAAATTACTTTCTCCATTTTCTTTTTCTTTTTTTTTTTTTCCTTTTTACAAAATTACCTTGAAATAAATTTTGTTCCTCAACAGGAAGGGTGTGAATGAGACCCAGACACTTGCAGTCCACCCAAGTTGAGGTGTTTCTGAAGCCCTGGGCAGGTATTTTTATCCGTATGAGAAAAACAATGAGTCACATTAATTAAACATTTGAAGTTCCATTTTATTTAAGAAAATCAAAGGGTTTTATAGAGGGAAAGTCCCATGAGGTTTGGCTTTGGTGAACTGTTCCCCCCTCACTGTGTTATGGCTTTGTGTGGAGCCAAAATTTCCCTTTGAATTCATCTGGAATTTACAAAGACTTTCCTTTGCCTAACACTATCTTTTTTAGGGAATATACTGAACATCTAAAAAATCTCATTATTCATCTCTGCAAAAGGGGCTGTGGGAAGCTGGTGCAGGGGTACAGGTCCCTTTTTCCTTTTGGTCCCTCAGCCGGAGTCCTCATTTTCCCTAGCTTGTGCTCTGCCTTTGCACAGTAATCCCCACGAAACAAGGAGAGTAGTTTTTGGGATGACTTTCCTGTTGCATCCATTTCCCATGGACTTTAGCAGGGCACAAGCCATTTACTGGGTTTGACAAGAAGAGAGTTACAGGGTGCATTTAAATTGCATTCATGTTTCAGATCACATCTAATGCCTCTCCCTTAGAACATGCCACAAGGTACCAGGTTGCATCAGCAGAAAATACACCGTGATAAATGCAGTCATTGATGGGAGAGAGCAGATTCATCCAGGCACAAGCAGAGCAAAAATGGGAGGGGAATGGCACAAGGCCTGTTGTCCATGCCCCTTTGGCATGCCAGAGAAATTCAGGAAGGATATGTGTGTATGCTCCAGAGAGAACACAGAAGGAAACCGGGGAGAAGGAAACCAGAGAGAGGGAAACCATATCAGAGAACAGCTTCTCCTGCTGTTTCCAAGGTTTAGCAAGGATACTGTAATTTGTAAACAGAGTTAATATGAAAATGCTAGAACCGAGCCAATAGATGCTACTACAGAGATGCTTCTAAATTGTGTTAATAGTTCTAAATTGTGTTCTAATAGTTAATTGTGGGGCTGGCAGAAGTTACGCAGACAGTTAAAAAGACAGTTCAATTACTTGCAATATTCTCTAAAGATAGCCTTGAATCACAAATAATCAGCTAACTCAGAAATACCAGTTTCAAAACCAAAGATGTTTCTGTTGATGCAGGAGCCGCATCCAGTGAGTGCATGTTTGTAAAAGCCACTTACCTATGCAAATTGAACTGCACTTCCCTGCCCCATCCTTCATGTTTTGCTCATTTATGACACCTGACCATTATCTTTTTTCCAGGAGTGTGTTCTCTGCTGGCAGAGGATTGGATACCATTTCACCAGCTGATGGAAAAGTGCATACTTCATATATAAGGTCCAAAATGATGGACAGTGTCTATCTCAGACTTTGTATTTCAGGAAGAAGTTTAATTTATGAAAGCTTTTGCAAGACGGGGTGTTTACATCTTCTGTACAACTTTTTCTTTGGCAATAATTGATGAAATCACCTTTAATGTGAAAGGAATGCCTGAGGAAACAGTTCAAACTGAGCATCTTTTTGGGAAGGATTTTTGCTTACCAGGAGGTTTTGAAGAATAGTATCCTGGAAGCAGTCTTCTTATTTTATTCTATTCTGAGCGCTGCTTGAACAAAATCATACTTCTAAATATCATTAGTTTCTCAATAATTCACAACATCTGCTGTCCAGGGCATAAACTGCATTCCATCCCCAAACAAAGTCACAGAAACCTTAAAAATTAGTCATCCTCTTACCATCAGCATAGTTGTTTGGGTATTAAACTCTGTCCTTCCTACTTGCAGCTTTGTGATATGCTTAACTTAGTACCACCCAATTGTGGTAATATCATTTGTCATCAATGTTTCATATTAATATTGTGTGTCAATGGTATTTAATCATCAGAGAAGACAGACAAACTATTTGGTTTTATATACATCATCCGTGCAAACAATCAGGAAAAACTGATGTTAAAACATATGTCCTAATGCATTCCTTAACAGAAAATTATTTGTATGAGACTCACAGCTTCTTCTAGAAAGCCTTGATGTGGTCTTTCTGTAGATCCTGCAGTAAAATCTATAAGGCAGATAATTAAAGAGTTTATCAGAAGCATCCTAGCTGGCAGTCCTTCAAAGCGCAGCTGATCTCAAAAACTCCTGTTTGGCACAAAGCTACCACCTGTCAATATTTCAGTTACTGCCCTCCTGCCTGATCACACTTCAATTGTTTTCCAATAATTATTATAATCACCCACTGAAAGGCAACTGCTTGTTTCAGGGGGTTAGGTGAGAGGCAAAGAACTGAAAAAGGAAAAAAAAGCCCTAAAAACCGCCCAGTCATTTGTACAGATCTTTCCTCGGGGCAGCTCCTTATTTGAACAGCTGCTGGTGAAGCACAAATCAGCCTCGGAGCTAAGCCAAGCCTGGATAGTATGATGCATCCTGATTTCTGGGGGGTTTTTGTTGTTGTTGGTCCTAATTTGAGTCCTGCACATGACCAGCCTCTTTCCCTACTGGAAATAATTTCTCTAAATTAAAGGTTGCTGCAGTGTTTCAAGCCTGTCAAAGGTCTTTCATTGGACAGGCTCCTTCAAAAAAAAGACGAGTCAGTGTCTCAAATCTTAGCCTCAAGAGCCAGGTTTCACTTGATGAAAGGACTGAAAAATCATTTGCTAATCAGGATGTTAGATTTCATGGGAAGAAAAGATTTCAGTTTTGGTTTTATCTTATGGGAATAAATGACTTGGATCTATTGTTATTTATGTGGCTTTATTCGATGAATTGTTCCCCACAAACCAAAACCAAAACCAAAAAGAAACCCCAGAAAACAAAACAACAAAAAAATACAATTTCAAATTATGAGCCACGCTACTAACACTGCAAAACATCTAAAAACATTCCAGCTGCACTGAAAGCTATTGTAAGGTAACCTAGAAATGCTGAAGATTTCTGCCCCAGCCTCTTACTATTTTGCACTGATTTCCTGCCAGCGTAAGTTTCTTTGAATGAGCAGAACTTCGCTGAATCTGTTTCTCTGGGCTGCTGTCAGTTTTGAAGTGATGTTATATATCATTACCAGGGACACAATCCTGAAAGTCTGTTGAAATCTATTAGAATTTCAGTGAGCTGGGAATTTACGTGTCAGGATCAGAATCCTGATGGGAAACACACTGGATATTATTACACCACTCAACCCTAGTAATAATAATAAATGTTATGCATGAGGAAGCTAGTGAGATTGCTAGCAATAAATAATATTGCTTTATAACAAGGAAGCAAAACAACACACACTGAGGTGGGAGAAAGGCAGAAATACTGACTCTTATATCCTACAACGTTTGCACTGAATCTAGCAACTGGAAAAAGGGAGACAGGCACCATTACTGACTGCTCAGGAAGATTTCAGCCTAACATGCAGCTACAGCCCAATAGAAAATAACTGCTTTGCTGTGTAAGGAGCAGCACGCTCAGTTATATGGAGGATGCTGCAGAGCCTTTGTAAAAAGCTGTAGAGAGCTGTATCTGCAAAGATCTCTGCTTCCCCCCGCCTCAGAGGAAAAGGGGATCCTGCTGGCTAGGATACACCCACTGAGCTGCACTGGCAAAACTCTTCTCTGAAGAGGGAAAGAAAGAACGGGGTCAGTTTTCAATAACAGACAAAAAGAGGAGCCACGAGAAAAGTAGGTAATCGAAGCATGAATGCACGAGAGGAATCACAGTGGGAAAGTCTGTTTTCTCCGTCTCATAATAACGCAGAAAGAGAAAACGCTCAATTTTGTTAATAGGGAGAGTATTGAACTAGAAAACGTGGAAGTGCTTATTCTACACAATGTGCAGTAAGTCTGCAGAACTCCCTGCCATATCAGGTTCCAGGAACGTTACGATACTTTGAGCTGTATGGTTATAAACCACATCCAGAATAACCAGAAGAAAGGATGATAAAAATATAGAGAGAGCAGATCTCTTGGAGGAGAATCCAAGTCAACAATTAATTAGCAGAGCAGAGAAGGAGGCTTAATGCAATGGTGTTCTTCCCAGAAGCCTGTAGAAGGCAATCTCCCGCTGATACAGGAACACTCTCCTGCCCAGGGAGAGCTGCCAGTCCCGTTGAGCTGAAGGGAACCCAGGATCCATGCCCAGGGCAGCAGCACCCCCCTTGTTGCTAACCTCTTCTCCAGCTCCCAAATCCCACCCTCTTCCTGGCCCTCAGGAGCATTTCCACACTGAAATACCTGCGCTGGCTTCCTACCTCTGCCTCCACTGTTCCAGTGAAAAGGCTCCTTCCTTGCTGGTGGGATTTAGGATGAGCTTGGTGTTTTGACTGGAGCTCTCTCATATGACAACTTTTCTCTTTGCCGTGTATACTTTACCCTGAGATGTGGTAGTAAATCTCTCCAATTAGTCTTTATCACCCTTGACCAGAGCTCAGCTCTTTTCTTTAGCTTGAATATTAGTGACAGAAAAGTATTTGCCACTTTTTCACTACTTGCATTGCATCCTTCTGCTATGGAAGCCCATAATGTGTGTTTTGTTGTTTGACCCCTGCCATTCATGTGTTACCGTAATTTAAAACCTGTTGCACTCTATTTTGGGGGAGATCAGCTGTGAGGCCTGGTGTTCAGATGTGTTTATCAGGGTCCAGGGAGACATGGTTGTCCCAGATTTCTGAGAACTCTGAGACCAAATCAACAAATCCACTGACCACAGGCAGTACTTTTCGGAATCTCGCTGCCTGAATAGAGGATGGCTGGGAGCAGACCACCACTGCCAGCATATTTAAAGCACTTGAAGCAGTCCTGTGCATGTCAGCTGCTAGTGTATGACTGGCTCCTGGCTTTTACCAAATGCTCTGCTTTGTTTCTTCTGTGGGATTAGGCAAAAAACATTGGCAGTAGTGACAGGCTGCACTCAAAATGCTTTAGCAACTTTACTTGTTTATTTAGCTGACATAAGTCCAAAATTGTATGTGCTGGTATCAAGTGTGGAAATTTTCACTTTAATGTAACACTGGAAATACTCTTGTCTTTTTATCCTGGAGAGAAGCATATAAAAGACTGGGGCTATTTTCACCCAGTGTCTCTCATAGGTAAGAAACAGGAGACTGGAAAAAGAAGGAAAATCTTACTGAGTTCAAGTTTTGAAATACTATTTTTGGAGTTTGATTTGCAGATTTTGAGTCTGTTATCAGGTTATGCAGATGTATGCAAAAATGTTTGTGACTTTATCTTCTTTATCACAAGTCATGCTTGCCAGATTTCCCCTAAATGCTGTCTCATTTCCAGTATAAACTGGAAAGGTATATGTCTGTCTATCTATCACACACATGAAAGTCACTTTCAGTTTTATGCTTGGAATATGTTCCCTGTAGCAAGTGAATTCACAAAATGCTTTCTAGTTTATTTATGACTTGATAAGAAACACAAAAATAAGACAAATTTTACCATTCCTTCTTCAGTTATTAAAGCTCAGCAAAATTCTGTATGAACTGCACGTTTTACATGGGAAGGGATTACATTTTATGAAAACAACTTAAAACAAAACTCAGACTGTCATATGTACCTAGACAAAGCAACATAATACATTAAAAAGAATGATAATGCAGCTACATGAACGATGTTTTATAATCATCAATATCTGTTGTATATAAAGAATAAAAAACTTCTTTATTATTTATGCATTGCCATAAGTGTACAAAGGCTTCAAAGTCAAGGCTTATGGAATAATTAATGAACCAAACCAGAAATATTTTCAACATGCTTGGAAGACCTAAGCTAACTCAAGTCCCAGCTGAGGAGGGAGTCAAGCTCAGAACAGCTGGGGAGCTATAAGAAATCAAACATGCTAGGAATGGAACAGACATATCCCAAGTACACAGCTGTTCTATGTGCTCAAAAAAAAAAAGCGAATGCATTAAATAGTTAATCTTTCATTAACAATGTGTAATCAGTTGGCATGATTTGCTTAACACACAAGAAAACTGGTGACTGCCCCCATGAGAGCGTAATTCCATTCTTCAGTATTACCAGTCTTTGGAGAAACGTTACCCCACTGTTGTAGATACAAAATATGGCAACTGCATTTTTTCTTTTCTTTCCTTTCCTTAAAGTATACAGTAAAAGAAGAAGAAAAAAAGAGAGGAGAAAGGGAGAAATCAAGACAAACTTTTCACCTTTGTTGGGCTGAGAGAAGGATCAATACTGAGTTATGAAAAGACTGCAGATTAATATGTGGATTAAAAGATTCCTCGAGCAGCATCTGCCATTTCAAAGGAGCAATAAAAGGCTAAGGGAACAAGATCAAGGCAAGAATATTCTTCAGCTATGATTCCTCTTTTGGAAAGATGCCTTTATTTGTTCCCTAAAGGAGGTGAGTCCAGCTCATAGTGTTGGTGTTGATGGTATAAGGAGGAACAAGGAGGAGTGAGATGGGGGATGGGACTCCAGGAAGACTGTTCCACTAGTTACAGCCACTGGGGTTTAATGCGATCTATAAACTCATCTGTCTGTTTACATACCAGCAAATGATATGTCTCTCTGATCCACTTACATTTTGAAGCCTAATGTATACACAGGGCACTGACGTTGTGTATACAAGACACAGAGATAGCTGGGGGCTGTGTGCTATCCCTGCTTTCACAGCACACTGTCACTCTTATAAATAAAGCATTCGCTCGGGAAAAGAGTCTGAGAGCTGGAGAGCCACATTGCGTGCAAATCCAGCTCAGTGCCTGAGCCTCCACGAGGTTGAGGCTAATCCTAACTGACATGTTACAGTAAAAGTACTTTATAAAATCAATATTAAATTCACAGCCTTTGACATCCTGGGACATCAAAGATAAAGGGGAAATAAGCTGTGGAGTAAACAGTCCTGCAGCTATGCCAGTTGCTCATGGAGAGAGGCAAAGGAAGACACAGGAGACCACGGGGTAAATTAGTGCAGTGCTAGTCTTGTTTTTATACCAAGGTCTTGACATCAATGAAAACATTATAAAAACAGCACGCAAACTCTTACAAACAAGAAAAAAATGTTAGGGAAGACCCACTGAGTTACAAATTCATATAACCTTTTAAGGTTAAAGGGATAATATGCTACCTATGCAAGCTACTGTATTAGCTTCCTTGTTCAGTAAATTATACCTGAGAGTGATAATAAGAAAACCCCAACCATAGATCACCGAACTAAAGAGCCACAGGGCTAGAATTTGATTGTACAATTCTAACCTGACAGTGTCATTCCTGCTTTCTGTGATATACGCCCATGTGTATTCTACAGTCATCCAAACTGACATAAAGTCAGCCATCATACTATTTGTACTATGGGTGTGAAATACAAATTGTATGGGTTATTGAGTCAAGAGGAGAAGGGCTTGAACATTGGTGGAGCTACTTCTCTGCTGAATCCCAGATTCTGCCCTCCATATGTAAAATAACAGTCAGGATTGCTACTTCAAAAGGCAATTTTGAATTACCCTGGCTTTGAGCAAGGGTGAAAGGGAGACAAGTTCAGAACTGGAAAATGCCCCTTCTTCTTCTCTTCTTCTTACCCTCCTGAAGCCATTTCCTGCTGGTAAATATACATAGCACGTACTCTTGCTGCAAGATTGTGGAAATCAGAATGATAAGAAGACAACTCCATAATGGAGAACTGCGTTGTGTGAGCTAAAAAAGTTCCTTGCCATTTTGTGGCTTTTGTGGAGTCAAGTTTGTAGCTCTAATGACTCTTGGTGGTCCTTGCACCAACTTTAAGAACAGATGTTTTTCAATTGAAACATCTGATATGCAAACAGTTCTACTCAGAATAAGCATTAAAAGGATAGAAAACCTAACTTTTTTTGCATAGGAAAATCTGCTAAAAACAGCTCACAGTAGTGTACTAAGCAATATGAATAACATTCGTTAGAGATTGTTTGCATTATCATTCCCCCAAAAGAAGAGGTATATATAGTTGGTGCCTCATTTTTGTGAGGTTGATTGGGTACTTTTTGGTATTGTTTTACTAGGATATTTTTGCATGGATCTCTTTTTTGGGTGCATTTGCCTTCTTTTACAAATTTCCATGTTGCCGTGCACTTAGGTTAGAAAAGATAGTGCAGAAAATTCTATTTGGATGGAAGATTTCTGCAGTTACTATTTTTTTTTTTTTTATTTTTTTCTCTCTGCACTCATTATATGACAGATCAGCCCTTTAGGATGTTTTGGTAGATTTGATGAAGTTTCATCAATATCAATAGACTGCAGTGTTCCCAAGAGGGTGAGGGTTAAATATTTCTCTATAGTGAAGGATTATTTGTATATTGTAAGTTAAATTGAATATAAATAGTACCATTTTATAATCTCTCTGAGGTAAATGTGACCCAGAAGTCTATTCTTTCAGGTCCAGATTGAGATTTGATCCATATACAATCTTATTCTTTAACTGCAATTTTAAGGCTACAAAATAGCAACTGTTAATCAAAGGAAACACTTTAAGTATGATGAAAGTTAGTTAGACCATCACTAGCTTACTACATTCATGACTGATATCAGTCTGATTTTAATTGGACATAATCTTTGACTATGTAGCAGCGAGGAGTACTATTACATGTTAAGGATATAGAGAAGAACTACTGCTTGTTCCTTCAGGAAATAATGCTTCAAATGAAATGTCTTCTGCAAAATCTTGGTGAATATAACAGTATGCTCAACATAAAATAGGTATGCAACAAATATTCAAAACATTGCACAGCATTACAACTTCATATTAATCACAAATGCTTAATTAAATGGTACACAAATTATGTATTACAACCTCTCAAACTATTTTTGTTACAATTAGCTACAACCCTAGAATAGTAAATCCATAAATTAAAGACTTTAGTACAAAATACAAAAAGTAATTAATATTATATTCCATTATTTCTTCTGTAATATTCATGTCTGCTGGGCACTCTTTCAAGCAAGTTTTGAGTTAATATCTCAAAATCATCTCTTGAACAGCAGTAAATTACCAAATGTAAAATTACTTTAGCATGCAGAAAAATTAGTATCTCCCTGTCCTTTGCATGTCCAGTTCTTTTCTTATACTAGTAATGAGAGATGAGAGAAGAGATTCAGATACAGGATCTTGCTTGGTGTTGCAAAGTGCTGTTTTTAGCTCACCAAGCCATGGTTATTTATGGTTCATTTCCAGGCAGTCATGCGTAAGAATCTCTGCTATAAGGTCTATGAACTGCACTGGACTCCTGTACTGCTAGCCTTTTACTTTATATTCTGATGAGACCACAGATGGAACCAAAGTGCAGTGACCTGCCACTGGTGAGTTCTTTTGGTTTCCATTTACATGTGCCTTTTTACCAACAGTCTTTGGTCTAAATCACTGTGGAAGTGAGTTAGAATAGCAGTGTGGCACTGCTATTCTTATTTAGGTAAATGGCATGTGCAGATGAATTTAAGATTTCATCCCAAAAGCTGTGGAGTTCTAAGATAGTCAGGCCAAGACTGCGCTGAATGTCCCTTCACGCAGGAGAGGAAAGCAGGAGATTAGAAATATGATGGCATAATGGTGGTATTGACCTTATTTAAGGTCCTTTTTCCATTTTTGCTCTGCAAAAAGACAAATAAGAAATTGGTAAGTTGTTTTAGGGAAGTGTATGAAAGTGTAGGTTACGTGATACTTATGCAGGTGGTATTATCCCAGAACATTTTGGTAACACCTTTGTTGTTTAAAGGAAGTATAAACATGCTGCTTTATTTTTTTCAATAGTACTTAGATTACATTCTTTAGTAACTGAATACAAAGGAAAGTTGTGACAGTGGAATAACCATGATGATGCCAAATGCTGCCGTAGGGTTGACTGAGCAACTTTTGTGGCCAGTAGAAACTGTGTGATAAAACCTAATGCATTTGTCAATGCAAGCAAGAAAATGTTTGGGAAATTAATTTTAAAAAGAAATGGCAAAAGACATTTTAGAATACTGTAGAATAATTTAGGTTGAAAGGGATCTCTGAAAGTCATGTAGTCCAGTTCTGCTCTAAAGTAGGGCCAATTGTGGTTCCTCAAGCATTTCTCATGATTAGTGTTTATAACAAGCTGCCTTAACCTGCCACATAAGTGAAAACAATGGTTTTAATTTTAGTAATTCCAGAATAGCTGGTAGAAATGAACCTAGTACATGTAACAGTTATTCATTTGGACAATACTTAATTTTAATCTGATAGCTAGCACTATGGTACCCCAAAGAGTGCAAAAGTAGAATAAGTGAAGTGCCATTGTAGTACTGTTCCACATCTTTTCACTATTTCAAAGTAACCTTTTAATGTTGTATTTTTATTTTTTTTATTTTTTTTTTAAACGCAATAGTGTTTAAACTGCCTAATGAAGCCAGAGCCAATGGAATGTTTTGAAAGGGAAGAATATGTTTTGGCAATTCTGCTTGAAGCCATGTCAGAATAGTGAGAGTCTGATCCAGGGTAGAATTGAAACCATATCCCCCTACTATCATGAAGTTATACATTGTTAAGAGCTGCTTCCAAAAGCACAATATCTCTATCTGTTTTTTCTCTTTGTCCTGAGTGCTTAAACAAGCTGAGTAGGTTTTGTGTGTGAAAAACAAGCTAGGTGCCTTCCAAGTACAAGTCAAAAAATGATCGCACTGATAACTTTGCTTGATGTAAATTTTTGGGGAGCATCCCAAAAGAAAAAGAATGAGGAAGGGAAGAATAATTGAGCTATTAAAGTGCTTGACTTTAGCGTTTTGAGTTGCTGCCACTGATGATAGGACATTAGTTCTAATGTCACTTGAAGAAATTAAGTCTATTTGACCTTTATGATCATCAAATAAATGAGGAAATATAAATTCTGTCTCTAGGGAAAAGTGTTTACATAATAAAAAGTTTCTAGGGCTGAACATCAAAACAGCCATGCTGAATGCCTAGCTGGAGCAAATCACCTTCTACTCAAATTTTTATTTATTTATTTATTCCCCATTCTCCCCCCCCCCCCCTTTAAAGAGGTTATGTGCTAGCTTTGGAAATAAAAAGAGGGATGCTGCCATGTCTGTAGACAAGTATTTATATTGACCTGTTTCCATCACTTACTCGAACACGTTTTCAGTCTGGCTGAGTATGGTGCAGATGTAGAATAGTTGGAGGTTTCAGACATGGTGTGTGTGGTTTATTTTATTTTATTTATTATTTTTGTTTCTTTTTTGAAGACACTGCTGTTAGGCTCATAGAGCCGCTGACATAGATGATGAGGAATGGGATATGTATTGACAGTCGAATGTGAGTTTATTGCATTGAGAGAAGGAGACTTCTTGAGGGTGAACCCCAAGGTACTGGAGTAGTCCTGAAGATTCCTGAATATACTTGGTGAAAGAAGGGACTGAGTAAAAGGCAAAGAAAGATATTCAACTGAAAAAACTTTTTCACTGTTTTATGGTTTTATTGTCAAGAGGAGTTTTACTTTAAGTTGTCTTGCTCCCAGACAGACCCTGCATATGATGAAACAAAAGTAGTTTTGGGAAGGGAGGTAGGAAAATGTTGTGTGGTGAAGTGATTTTGCTGTTAGGTCTCTCTTTCCTTCTTCTGCAGGCCTGCCACTTCAAACAAAATAAAATCCATGGACACACATTCCTCTGCAAGCTATTGAATTATTGTAGGAGAGTCCCTTTCTTGAAGCAATGAAGAAGTCAAATTTTGAAAGGCTAGGTGGGGGTTTGTGAGGTTTTTTGTTTGTTCGTCTTTTTTGTTGTGTTTTCTTTTTTGGGGGGGTGGATGTTTTTTATTTTTTTTGTTTTGTTTTTATTTTTAATCAGCAGATGTTAAAATGACATTTTGTGGTCATATTCATATTCCACAGTGACTGAGGCAACCTGGTGCAAGGTGCTGTGGCAGTGACTGATATGGCTGTAGTATGAGTTTACAACTGGTATGGCTGTGGCAGAGTGGGGAAGTATTATTGTCTGCATTTTGTCTATGAAAAGAGAGGCCCCCAAAAGTGGAGTGATGCTTCCAAGGTCACATAGGAAGTTTGTCAGCAACAGAAATTAAATGCAGGTTTCCCAAATCCTGATCCAGTGCTTTAAGAGATCTAAAAATCAGATATTCATACCAATCACACTGGCTGAATTTTCCTAACCTAATAATGTTCCTTTCAGAAGTGCCGTAGGCTGTGTAACAAGAAGTTTCTTTTTGGGCTTTCATTGTGTTAGTCTATGAGGTTACGAGTCATGGTTCACTTTCTATGATCTTGCGTAAACTAAGGGTGCTACCTCAGTGATTATGCAGAGAAAGTAGAGATAATTTAGCTTCAAAAGACCGGTCTTCTTTATAATGGAAGCCTTAGGCCCTCAACCCCAAAGAAAGTCCTCTTAGGGCAATGGATTTGTTACAACAGATAACTTCTAGATAGAAAGATAGAAGCTAGGATAGAGCTAGACTGGGAGAATATTGAAACTTCCTATTTAGTCCTTTAATATTTTAAGGGGTTTGTGTTAGCAAGCCTATTGTGGGTTTTCCATTGGCACTATCAATCATCTGAGCTACCCTTTTCTTGATTCCATGGCGTACTTCAAAACAGTCTCTTGAGTATGAACTCTCTCCTTAATAAGTACCATCTTTCAAGCTGATGGTGATTGGCATTAGGCCATGTTTGCTTCTCTTAGGCATGTTTTACCCTCCAGTATTTTGTTTTCATTGGGTTTTACCGCTTTAGCATTTTCTTACTTTTAAGTTCTCCAATAATTCAGTCTCCCCTGTGATCCTGCCATCCTTCTACTTAAAACCAAGCCCAGTTGCTTGGCAGATTTTCCTAAATACTCAGGTTCTGATAATGTCCCCCTGACACTGAAGCACAACGCAGTGAAGGTGATTTTTTCAAGTCATGTTTTGCATTTCACCTGTTAGATCCATTTTCTTTTGCAGGTCAGTTGTTTCAGGTGCGATGCTCAAGGAGCTCTAAGCATTGATTTCCCTTAGAAAAGATTGAGAGTAGTAACGAATGAAATTTTTTTGAAACCTTGCTTCTATTCTTCCTTCAACTGAGAAAACTGCTGGTATTCCACAGAAGATGGTGAAATGCAACTTAGCCTATAGGTGCACAAAGCCTTTAGTGCTCTCCCTTACATACATGTGTAGTAAGGATGATTGTAGTAACTATAGAAAGTTCTCATTTACATCTGTTTCAGTATAGTGAAGTAGGTTGCAATTAATTAGGAAGTTTCTGGTGTGGTAAAAATCATCATATAGGAGGAATGCAAACACATGATTTCCAAAGAGAAATTTAATTCCATATGGGTTGTGTCCTCTCCCAGCTAGGAATTAATTGTGACTTTAAAAGAAGATTTGATTATGTCTGTTTAAAAAAAAATATTAAAAAAATCAGCAACAAAAACCCAGCCCCCTCCTCTCTCTTCCATGCATAGCCACATTTTCAATACCAAGGAAATTTAAATTATTCTAATTTAAACTTTTCTTTCATTACTATGCTCAAGTTGAGAGACTGCTTTGATCAACCTTTGAGTTATATAATTTATTAAAGGGAAGAGGAGAACCTTCAGATGTCTTCTGTGGTAAAGCACTGATGCTGAAAATGTTAAATGCTTGCAGACTAAGAGCATGCTTGGCTGGGAAAGCCAAAAACCCAAAAATAAACGAAATGTGACATGTTTTATTTTGTTATTTATCCCCTAGTAAAAATACAAAACAAAAGTAAATATAAATCATATCTTATTCAAAATTTGGCACCAGTTGTCTGAAATGCACTTCTTTGTGGTGGTATCCTGCCGTACCATCTATGATGTCAAAACACATGCAGTTATCTTTAAGGTTGTCAGTACAGCAATTTTGCTAAATTCTTCTAGCTTCCTAATATATATGTTGTAAATCCTGTGAAGAGCACTTGTGTATCCTTATTGACACATGTTATAGATTTTGCTGTTCTGCTGCATTTGTGTAGATTAGTGGTTGTGGTCGTACGTTCCATAGCTTGGTACTTGTTTTCTAAGGTGTTTCATTCAGTTCACTCAGTTTTGCTTCTTTCAACTGTGGCATAAATCTGAGCACCTAAATCCATAATTCTTTGGCTGCCAGTGTTGACAGGGTAAATAGGAACAAGAGCATTCAGATTTGCATTTCTGATTCATTGTGGGGGCGCAAATTAAAGCAGCTGAAAACATTGTGTGAGAGGGATGTATTAGCTGACAGGGCAAGTAAGCGTGAGGAAAAGGAGCAGTGCATAATATGGTAGTATGGATCTTGATGAAACCCTTTTAAACTGCAAAGATAACTCTTGTGCTATAGCTTTCCTTTGAAAGTCATGACCTATCCATTCAGGTCTTAATGGATGATCTTGCATGAGTATAGCTGGCCTTTCCTCAGGTGCTACTGAGCATCAGTTGGGGTTACTGAAACGATGTATCTTATGAAATATATTATTAGAACCTGGATGGTTTAGAAAATTAATATACAAAACTGGAAATGCTGAGGTCACTTGGTGAACGGCATATTTTAATGCACAGGGCTTGGAATTCACTGCAAGCTTATGCAAATATCAGGCCTTAAAGATGCTAGTGGACTTACTGCTCAGATGTTAATGTTCATCTTGCTCATCACCCTCATTGCCTGACTGGGTGGGGAATGCACTTGCAACAGAGTTGTTACTAAGAATTACAGCAATAGCTTACGCTGCTATTGTTTTCTGAAGATATTGGGATGGCAGGCATCTTAATTATCTGTGTGTCAGATCTTTCCATGTAGTTACGTGACTTCTTTGGCCTATTGATTAGCATTCATTTACACCAGTTAGTGATCTAACCTCCAAGAGTAATTTAATTCTGTTCTTTACTAGGTTACCTAGCAGATTGTGGGGTCCCTTCTGTTGGTAGGTCTTAACAATGGTTTAAACAGAAGAATTTAGGGATAATTAATCTTGCCTCAGTGTTGAGTGTTTGCAGAGATGATTTAATACATCCGGTTGATCTTGTGCTTCCTTGTACTGTAACTTCAAAAGCTGGATTCATGTTAGGTTCTTAACAGTGTTTCAAATTTCCATTTGAGCTCCCTACAAGCAGAAGACAGGTGCAGGATGGTGTAATTCTGCTAACATCTTTGTTTCCAGAGCGAGATGATGTAAATGCAAAGCAATGTTTGAATGGACAGTGGAAAATGGTAATATTCATCTGCCAGTTACAAGAAAGGGAGAAGAAAGTCTAGTAAAATGTAGATTAGTTTTAGGCATAAGCACGACTACATGGAAGATATGTTTTGGGTCTTATAGTGCATGAAACCAGAACTGCAGGTACAAGAACTGCAGGGAATTAAGGGCCAGGAGAGATTATGATATGATCTGGTCTAACTGCCTGTATTCAGCAGGACGGAGAACTTGACAGGAATAGCCAGGCATTGATCCCTGTTGCTTGTTTTCAGTTGAAACACATGTTCCTAAAACAGTCTTGATCTAAAATGATGAAAAATTTTCCAGTTCTTTTTGTAGTTGCTACCATGGTTAATCAACTTCAGTGTTCAAAAACTAAACCATTACTATCCTATCTGTGTTCACTTGACTTTACTTGCAAGATATTACTTATAACTTTCAGCATTGGTTCAAAGTAGTCCTTTAGCATTTAGTGCTCTTTACATGAAGATACCAGTGAATTCTGCTTGAGTAAGTTAAACATATCTAGCCTTTAATGTCTGAGTGGTTTTTTTTAGTCCCTAAAATGTTTTTGTGGGTCTTTTCTGCACTCTTTTAAATTTCCAATATATTTTAAAAATAGTATGTATTCCATATTTTTATGTAGTACTTTTAGTCATTTGGTTTCAACCAGAAAAAACTATATTTTTCCCTTTCTTTCTCTAAATCCATCAACCCTTTCTGAATAGGCAAAGTAGTTGTTGTAATTACCAATTAAATGCTTACTAATTATGTCTCTGGGAATTTCAGTTTTTGGTTGCAGTTTCTGTCTAAATCTTTCCTTTCCATTAGGTTATCTTACAGTTTTCTCAGTTTCAGGGAGCTGGCTGTTTTGAAGCTCTGTGATAGGACTGTGTTTTGCTTAATTCTTCCTCAATCCCTTTCTTTCTTCACTGATCCCTACTGTACTTTCTCTGCATGTTTGCCTTGCAAACTTAATGTTCTTCATCTAGTTTCCAACAGAGATGATCCATGAGAAATGGAATTTTCTGTTCATATAATCTTTTCAACAGGGCTAAGATGTGAAGATGTATGCTTCCAAACTCTTCAGCTTCACCAGCTGTGTTGTTCACCCCATTGCAGGTAAGCAGGAAGTATTTCCTAGAAAGGATTTTGGCTTGTTTCTTCACCTCTTTCATAGTCCCTGAAGCTCTTTAATGTGTCCTTCCATAGTGGAGGTTATTTCATGTGATGAGATGTAATGGGAAAAGACGTCATTAGTAGGATATAAAAGATAAGCAAAATCTCAACAGGATTATAACTTTAATTTAGCATAAATGGCAAAATTTTTTCCTGTACTCTGATTTTTTGTAGCTTCTCAGCTATTGATCGGAATTGATTTTTTGTTCCAGTTTAGGATAGTTGAATTCCGGTTTTGGTAAGAACTTTGAGACAGATTGTGTAATAATCTGTTTCATTAAACTCTCTTCTTCTTAAACTGGAATTTGTCTTAAAATATGTGGTTTAATCACTTTCTAAAATTAATTGTCAGTGCCAACTGTATATTCACCTGTATATATCCTGCTACCCTATTCTTCCTATTGCTCAGTTCTTATTTTCTGCAACGTATAATTCCTTGGTGTAATGATATACTATGTGGCAGTATTTCTGTTGGATGACTTTGGATTTGTCAGGTGCCAAGAAATTTGAATAAATTTCTTGATTTTGAATTTAGATAAAGAAAAATAGCTTTGCCTTTGCATTCTCTGATTGTACAATATCTTTTAAAAATAGAAGGATTGTGTGTGAGTAAATTCACCGTGAATTCTGAATATTGGATGTTTGCGGGCAAAGGCAGAACAGGCCAAATGGAACTTAAAAAGCACATTTGAAAATCATATTTTCATTCCGTTTTTTAACAATCTTTAAATAAACTGAGTGAGGGGAGGTGAAGAAGTTAAAACAGTTAAGTTGGAAGAAAGCAGTTCTTTAATTTTTTTGGGTGAAAACAAGCCAGCGCTGGCTGAATTACAGAGCAGAAAAGCAACTTTTTGATTTGTCAAGGAAACAGAAGGTAGTGGGACAGTTGTGTTTTGGCACTTCCCAGGGTCCATGCTGTTAGAGACGCATTAAAGAATTTTGGAAAATATATCAATTTAACTTTAATTCAATCTTTGGAAGCCAGCACTAAGTATCTGTAAACACCCCTCCCTCTCCCATCTCCATTAGTTCAGAGGCAATAAACCTGCACCTTACTACTTCTTAACTTACATTGCATAAAGATCTGATCTGCAAAGGGGTCTCATCACAGTGGGTTTTTTTGTGTGTGCACAGCTTTATGTGTGTAAACACCTGCAAATTAATTTTTCATGCTCTAGCACTTAAGACTGTTATTTGTATGTATACTTAGCCACCAAGATTATCTCAGAGAGAAGGGGATGCACCCCTGTGTACAGGTTTTGGGGTGCTTCTCTTTTAGAGGTGTTCTTGATTTTGTTTTCCTGAATCTGTGAATCTGCATCTTGTGGTGATGATATACTGCAAAAAAAGAGGCAATGCAGGTCATTAGCTGCCTAAATGTCTAAGGGTTATAGAACTGGAGTTTCTAAACAGCTATTGCTTGTGCCATGGTAGTACTTTAAAATAGGGATTCAGAGAACTCTGTTGGGGAGCAGTCCTGACAGAAATGGCTAAAGAAAGTTGTGCAAAGCTTCCCAAACAAATACCTGAGGACATTTCTGAATAAATCCCTTAGAGAACACAGAAGTGAGAACAAGGAAGTGCCTGCACTGTCTTACACCTGGGATAAGGTAGCAGATGTTGAGATCCAGTATGTTCTCAATGCTTCTGCTGTGCCCAGTCTGAAGTGAATACGGAAAGCTGGGGGTCAAGAACTGGTTGCTGGAAAGGGTTTGGCTGGTGATATATTTGAATATGGATTTCCAGTATGGGAACAGGAATTCCTTTTCTTTATCATGCTGGGTAACTGTTCAGACCTTAAGGTCTGATTCTCCACTTGCTGACGTGTGTTTCATGCTGGCAGTAAAATCACTTCAGAGAAATCTGGTCTTGAGCATTATTCATCTGTGGATATGGTTAAAACCCAGAACTTCTTTATTTAAAGTGATAAAGATTTTGCTGAGCTGAGATTGTCTCTAGGTGAATCCTAGAGACTATAGAAGTGGACCTGTTACAAGTATTCCTGTACAAGAAGGGAAGTACGTAACTGTATACTCATCCATTTCATTTGGGCATAAGGCAGTAAAATCACCCTCAACTGGTACTGAATGTGGTGGTCTAAAACTGAAATTTGTCCTCTCCTATCTTTTGGAAAAACTGAAATGATACATTTTGGCAATAAAATCAGTCCTGCTTTCATTTAATGGATGTGAATAAAAGGGTGTTGGAACAGAACTGGGAACACAGTTCTCCCCTCCCTGTGCAATGCCACAGCCAGGGAACTGTGGAGCTGTGTTCTTCTGAAGCAAAACACTCAGACATGGATGCTTTCTAGTTCTTACAAGGATTGCGTGGTGAAGGGAACACGTACTTGGCAAGGGCAACAGCACAGAGAGGGATCTCTGGCCCTTAACTACAAGTGCAGAGCTAGCTTTTTATCAGATCTCCATGAATTTAGGGACCTGCTTAAATCTTGCTTCTCTCTCACTTGGTGACCTGATATACTTGGTGCTCTGCAGTCTGCTGGGTTGTTTCTATTGATGTGTGTATTTGCAGTGGGAAAAATAGAAGTTATGGCAGTTGGCTGGAAATATGTAAGATTTGGAGCCAGCTGGGGGGAAGCCTGAAGAGGGAACTGGATCAGAGAATTGCATGTTGCATGTGTGTGACTTGACAGGTCGAAGAAGAGGCCTGTTTCGGTTGTACCTCTCTGTTTTTAAGATGCACTGGGTGCGCGCACAAATGTTCATAGAAGTGCATTCCTCTGCAAGATGTCTGTGTAGCATCTGGGCTTTGTCCCTTTGTGTTGTCAGCCTGTGGTGCTTAGTAGTCTTTCTGTCCTATATTACTGTAGTGTACTACTTTGACAGGAAAAGGGATTTGAAGCACGTTGCACTGGGTGATGGATGGTCCTCTGCCTGCCCTAAAAGGCTGGATCCCCCTGCCGGGTGACCAATTGCAACCTTCTCCCAGACACACACACACACGGTGGCAATATGACAGTAACTTAGTCTCATATGGGACCAGGATTTTGAGCCTGGTGAGTGTCAGGCCTCATTTCAGGCAGTTTGTTAAGGGGACAAATGGGGTGACAGCATATGGAGGAAAAGAAGATGTCATCTTTGTGCTTTAGAACTGCTGGAGCTCTTTAGTGTGTACTTTGCTATGCTGTGTTGACTTGCTGAAACCTTGAATACTTTCCATAAGCTCTACTATGGTAAGATAAGGCCTCTTATTTTTTCCAAAGCCTATTTATCTTAAAAGCAAAGGAAGTTGAAATGAATCGAAGTGTGTTCAGACAAACTGATGGGGAGAGCTTGGTGGGAAGGTAAACCAAGCTGGTTTTGAACGCACGCTAAATGGATTTTAAAGCTCCTTTATATCACTGGACTAGGCCAGGAAAAGTGCAGCTCCCAGCATGGTGTCTTATGGGTTGTGCGGCTCAGCTGGGAAGAGAAGGGCCCAGGGTGTGATAGGGTATGAAATCCTACAGAAAGATAGACCCAGTTAGAAAATAAAACGTACCTTCCATACACTCTTTGGCTAACAGGGTAGGAATGCTTGAGCTGCACATGCACACACAAACAACATGCTCTAGGGAAAGACCACAAATATGCTAAAAATCCTAATTTGATAAACTCGGATGCTTTCAAAATACAAGTGTTCTGTCATTATTTTTCATAGCAAAGAAGATTGCTTAAGACTTTACATTGTGAATAATTAAGCTGTGATAAACATCAATAAAACTGATGACTTTTCCAACACTTAGTATGCCTTTCACTGTGGAAATAAATGTTTTGGCACCCAATCCTTCTTTATGATTTTGCTAATAGGAACCTGCAGTACAGAATCACAATTTGGTTAGAAAGCAGATTAGCTATGCAGATATGGAGACTTCTTTTCCAGACCATTTTCCATTTCTGAAACATATTTTGTTATCATTTTCATCTTTCCAATGCAGTCAGAAATCTCTTTCCAAACTCTTATACCCAGCTTCACTTGAAGAATAGAATAGTTTATGGCTTCTCAATTTTTCTTTTCTATTTTCCCTACCCAAGACCCAAATAAGCTGCAGGTTTCCTTTTTTTCTCTTCCTTCCCCACCTCCCACATTAAAGTCTAGAGTCTTGTATCTTGGCAAGAAAGTGCAGCAGATTTTTTTGTTCTGTATGGGTTACTGGGGGCTGGGTGTAGAAGAGTGAATAGGAGTTGGATCTCCATGCCTGCCTGTACTGCATGTGCAACCAATAGCAGCCATTATGGAGTACCCAGCTGGATTAACAGGGCTAATTTGGTACGTGCTTGGTGAAGCACCTCTTACTCCTTTTTTGTCCTGGTGCTAGCAAGATTTGAGTTACTTCTTAGCTAATTCTGTACAAAATCAGATCCCTCTCCTGGACTCTGTCTGTATACATTTTGTTGTTTAAGATACACTGATCTAGTAATTTATGCTGTTGTTCCCATATATGTATAATTTTTCTATGGCTTCAGGTTTCTCTGCCATTCAGATCATATTAAACATGGGGTTTTCTTTTTAAATACTAACATCTAGGATTAATTTAATCCCACATTTTTTCCTGGATAACTTGAAGTTTTGGATGAATCACTCCCAGGAAAATAAGAACATGTCCAAACCTCAGCCTAAAAGTCAAATTGAACCAGAATTCTAAAGGCTTGGATGAAAGCCTACTCTTGGGCCCCCCTCAAAGTATATCCTGATTCAATGTTGAATCTGTCTTAACAAGTCTGACAGCCTTGCTGCATTGCCTACTACCTTCAGATCCTCGGTGCCTGGGAGTTTCTTCTGCATGATCTATACCTGAAGCATCTCAAACTCAGACAAGAAAAAGGCATGAGATTTAGACAGAATTAGTTAGAGAATAGAAAAAGGATTATTACTGAAACCTGATGTTGCCAATTTCTAAGTTGTTTTTCTTGCAGGTAAGACTTCTTGATACCTTTCTAAATAAAGGGAAATGTTTCCAAAGAATGTTGCTGCTTAAGCTCCAACTTGTTTAACTGAAGAAGAGTTGAGAGCAGTCAGAGCTCCCTACCAAGATTTCATTTGGTAGGGAAAACCTGGAAGGCACCAGATAAAGTCAGCAACTGAGATGTATTCAATTTCAAGACACATCCACAAAAGGAAGGAACTTGTAATTGCCCAAAGTTGAACTAGGGCATTGCTTGATCAATGCTCTTCTGATTCCCAGTTTCTTGGTAATTCCCTGGATTTTCTCTTGGCTCTAAACCTGACTGTTCTATTAAGTATGTACAGGAAAGTAACTCTCAATTGCATATTAATTTGTGTTACCCTTTCCTTCAATATAGAAAGTGTACTCTAGTTCATGTTTTGATGAGAAATCTAAAGAATCAAAAGCAATTCTATGTCACATATCAAACCGTAATACTGTAAGCAATATATGTATTCAGCTATAAATCAGCAGAAAAACTTACATTTTCATTACACTAAAGCAGAACCATCTGTAATGTCACCTAATAAGAATGAAAGTAGCACACTGGAATTCACAAGAGTTGTTAAACGTAGAAGAGAGAGAAGTGGGGGGTTGAAAAGGCATTTGCAATTCAGTGAAAGGGAGATAAGTCCTTTACTATAGCCTGAGCTTTAATTTTATAGAAAAAGGAAAATATTATTCATCTGGAAAAGAAAGATGGTAAAGTGAACAAGTGTTAGGGGAAAAAAGAGGAAAACTTTCCGTGTACTTGGGAGTTGAATGACATTTTGTAATCCACCACCAAGGGTGAAATTTTAGTTACCTTGTAAACATATGAAATTTTTTTGGTGCTCTAGTAACAGTAGAAATTCCTATACTTCCTTTTGTTGAAGTTGGAACAGGTTCATCATATGACTGCTGCCTTTCTTCTGGGCTGTTTCTGTTCTTGCTGAGGGTTTCTGGTTCTCTTGCATTTCACAAACTTTGCAGTCTCTGCTTCCCAGATACATGTATCTCTTTCACCTCATTTCTTGATGGGAATCCTCTGTCTCTGCCTTTCATCTCTCCTGCTTCCCACTATGGAAGATGTATTTTATTCCCTCTCTTCTTCACATCCCTTAAGATGGGCTGTTATCTATCACTTACCCTGTTCTGACAGACAGGTTGCAACCCCTACAAAGGTCAGACCTAGGGCTGAGGTTTACATCAAACTCTTCATCTACGGTAAGGCTGAGAAGCTTGTGGCTGTGCTGCTTTCTGAAATTCACTGCAGCAAGCTGACAGTAAAGCAGTGAGGCAAAGAAAGGGAGGTCTTAATGGCAGTAAGTAATCTGTTGTCCTGATGCAAGGCCTAAGCTGGGTGAAGTTAAGGAAGGCTGAGCCATGATCCTCTTGTGCAGCAGTGCGCTGCTGCTCTTTGTCTGTCTTTTGATTTGGTTCATGACAATTATTATCAAATCCATGTCTATTTAGATAATTATGTCCCTGTGCATATGCTGTGATGAAATATACAGTTTTAATCAGGAGTTTTGGTTTGGTTTGTTGCATGCAGTCTCCTTGCCGTTAGCCAAAATAAAAACCAGACACAATGCACATATGTAATGCAGGGAGGAAAATGTGTGTAACTTTATGATAATATTTCTTCTAATATAGTTGAAGCCAGTGGTACTAGCACTGTGCTCTGGGCCAAAATTCAGCCTCAGATCACTTCTGAGGATTGCACAGAGCTGTCTCCTGGCTACCCCACTCTCCCTCTTTTCTCTTTCTCCCCTTTCCTCTGCTGAACTAAGCAGTCTCAGACAGGAGAATTAACTCTTGTGAGTGTGAGAAGGTGGAGGTACCTGCTCCAGCAAGGCTGAGATCTTCCAGACTGCATATTATAATGATTGTTATTGATAATAATTATTTTAAAGTTTCACATTTGGGAAAGCCTGGGGACAAGTGTAGGTTAGTCTTTTACGAATAAGGGAGGAATGTAGTTGGCAGAGATGGCTCTGCAGTAATGCAAAGGTGCAGAGAGAGCAGCACCTGTTCTTATCATCACCACCCCCTTTACTACATTCAAAGTGCCAGCAATTTCATTAGTGCCAAGGCATCAGCTCTTTTCTTGTGCAAGGAGCTGATTTTCTTACAGTTTCCATACTTTTGTAATGCCCTTCGTTATAGGATCTTAAATCACTGTTCCCAGAACTAGAGTGGTGGAGCTTTTGTAACAAGCCTTGGGAAGTACCGAGAAGACCAACAGCATCCTGACTTGCACCAGAAGTAGTCTGGTAAGGAGGACTAGGGAAGCGAGGCAGCACCTTGAATACTGTGTTCAGTTCTGGGCCCCTCACTACAAGAGAGACATTGGGTGCTGGAGAATGCCCAAAGGAGAGGTAGTAAAGGGTCTAGAGAAGAAGCCTTATGAGGAGCAATTGAGGGAACTGATGTTGTTTAGCTTAGGGAAAAGGAAACTTAAGGGAAGGAGACCTTATTGCTCTCTGCAACTGCATGAAAGGAGGATGAAGAGAGGTGGGTGTCAGTCTCTTCTCTCAAGTAACAAGATCAGACAAGAGGAAACAGCATCAAATTGCATCAGGGATGGTTTAGATTGGATATTTGGAAAAAATTTTTCATGGAAAAAGTTGTCAGTTTCAGCACTGGAATAGGCTGCCCAGGGACGTGGTGGAGTCACCATTCCTGGAGGTATTTGGAAGCTGTGTAGAGGGTGCAGCTTAGGGATATATTTCAATCTGAATGACCCTATGACTCTAAGTAGAATGCAAATGGGCATGCCCACTCCAGAATTTCTAAGCTTTCTTCAGTGCTTGATTTTATTCTGGTGTTTGAATATAATATTAGGGCACTTGGACCCTAGTTCTGATGATCTCTTCAGTGTAAATACAAAGTATTTCTCTTTTTTTCTCACTCTGTCCCCTAAGCCTTCCCATCCCCTTCCTATTTCATATCTTGTCTTTCCTCCATACCATTATTCTACTGTCTTTTTCTCCTTCTTTTCAAATCTATATTCCCTTCATCAGGTTCAAGCTCCCCCTGTTGTTATTCAACTTTTACCTTATTTTTCTTCACCATGTGTTTTTTATCATTGCTTACAGCATCTCTCAGCCCGGTTTGCTGTCTTTCTTTTCATCTGGAAACCTTTCCACCCTGTTGTGAGGATGTATCAGGCTTGCTTTATTGGACAAACTGGGAAGAGATTTGTGTAGTTATTTCTAGGTAGCACCCCGCCACTATGAATCTCTTGGCTCTGTGAGAAAGGCTGCACTGCCTGCTGCATGGCGTGTCTCCACTGCTCGCCAGATCACAGGGACTGTGTCTTGAGAGCCCTGGGCAGAGTGTGGGAGATGCTGGCTACTGTCCCCGAGAACTGCAGCCAGCAGTGTGTGCAGGGGGATTGTTTTTCAGTCATTCAGTATTTTCAGTATTTCTGGACTGTGAACGGCACTGGGAAGGAAATGTGTTTCCTTCTGCTGACCTGTCAGGATGGGGCCAAAGCTTCAGCTGGGCCTTTGGTCCTGCTGCAAAGAAGGGTTCAAACAGCTGAACATTTTAAAAAGCCCCAGTTTTTCAAGGATGGTGGTTGTCATCTGTGTGCAAATGAGAAGGACATCAGTGCTGCCAGTTTAGAGGCCATTTATACATGCTTGAGGGTGTGTGGGGGAAGCAAGACCTTGAAATAGGTATAAAATGGCTGGGAAGGAAAGTAGCTGCATGACAGCTTGTGCATGCTGGCAGGGTGTTTTGTGCTGCTGTATAACTTTAGGATAAGAGATTGTTTAGATTCGGCTAGTGCTGTTTGCCCAGTGTGTGGATGATTGGTTTGGAGGTTTTGCATTAACAAAAGTTACAGTCCTGCAGCCGCATCTCCATCCTCTCATTCCAGAATGGTATGCTGCTATACCAGTGGAATTACTGTGCACTCCAGACTTTAAACCCATAAATTGCTAATGCCAGACTGTTCCAATGAGCAGCTTTTTGATATCCTTTACATGTTAAAAAGTACTCAGGCCTGTTGACAAAGCAAAGAAATGGTGTCAAAAATAATTTTAAAACCTTTTGACCTGTAAGGTTTAAGAGAATTAGGCACAGATTCTTTGCTTTAAGCCTCTTGGTGACAAGAAATATGGTCCTATGCCAGCTGGTTTGATTGACAGTGGCGTTTGTAGTTTCAGCTGCTAATATAGTATGCTCCTTGTATCTTCCTAGCGTGTAAATATAGAAAACTATTTGTCACCTGGGTTGATGGATTATGCATAAGTGAGACAATGCAGTTAGGATTCTAAAGCATAAATGAAAAATCATAAACTTTACATAACTCATAAAGCAATGCTTAATGAAGTATCCTTATTTTAATCAAGGGAGACTGTCAGACTTTCAAATAAGCAAAGACTATGCGAATACCATGGTAGGGTTTTTTATAGCTACACACTACTAACCTGCATCATTGAATTTTTTGACAACCATAATAAAATGTATTGGCAAATTGATTAGTTTTAAGAGACTCCTCACAACCAGCTGCTTTTATTTGTAAATGTCATGTATTCAGTCATTGTAGGCTCCATCCCTTCAAGTGGAATTCTTGGCTGAGTATGAACCTTTGCATAGGTACAAAAGTACTCTTTCCACATTCTTCAATTAGTTTTCAGCATTTCATGTGTACTTATGTAAGTTTTATTTTTCCTGAAAGTTTTGCTGCCACAAATAGTTGGCTATTTACTCATTTGCAACCATAATTACAACTTATTTGTGCTCAGAGAGGTCATAAATTTGTAACAATGTAGAGATGGCTTTGGAACCGATATTTTCAGAAAATTACAGCTTTTTAAAAGAAAAAGAACATGGTTAGGTTATTGATTTTTGTATAGAGAAAAGAATTTGCCATGAAAAGTCCATTATCACCTCTTGAAATATGCAGTAAAATTGGCATTTTCAACATACTACTCTTATCTTTATTTGCTGATAGAGAGAATATCCAGATTTTTTTTTGTTTGAAGGGAAAGGATATGGTTAGGTTCATATTACTCAGCATTTAATAAGCAGGAAGTACAAGGGAAAGGGGGCATAGCACAAAACTATATCATTTAACAGATTTTAAGGAAAGCACTTTCATTAATCTAAATGGATTTAAATAAATGAAAGTCTAAATATGTATCTATTTTAGTCTGATTTTAATAGCATAAAAATCTGACTCCTGAAGTCCTTTTCCAGACTAAACTTTCCTGCTGACCTGTCTGGGTTCTGTAAGAGTAAGAGGTGCAGTATTTGCCCCTGAGCTGGTATGCTGTTCATGAACCATTCTGACCAGTTTGCTCTTTGAGGCCACATCCAGTTCTGTCGCTGCATCTGAAAGTATCTCTACAGAGATACTAGAGCACAGTGTTTGCTTTGTATGAGATTCTACATTTTTTTAATACCATCATGAGCTGCTGGTGTTTAACAACAAAAGCCTCGACTTAGCAGTCACCAATGTAGACCTGATCAGATATCAGCATGATTAAGAAGATTTTTATTTGGTTTCAATTGGATGCATTTTATTATTTGTTCTGTTAGCTCATCTATTTGCTTTGCAAGTATAGAATCCAGCTTCTACACCAGAACTTGCCCATAGCTCAAATGAGATGTATTCTCAGATGAAATGTTTTAAAATGTTAGTTATCTTCAATGGATTATTTAAACTAGTTACAACAGCTTCTCTCATATGTTTGAGCCTCTGCTGTAGTCTAGACTGGAGTGACTGATTGCTGCATTACTTGCGTGTCAGTTTGTGTGTTTCTCACCTGTTCAGTGAAATGTTAAAAAGTGATTTGCAAACGCAGGTTAGAAGACAAAGTTCACTGCATAGCTTATTGATACCATGCACTTATAGTTTGAGAATATACAACATTTAATATTCTGACACAGAAAAGAATCTGTGGAATGTTGCTATAATAAGACTAGGCCATAAATAATATATACATAAAAATCTTAAAGAGGAGACAGCTAGCCCATGTTTCTTTTGGTGTGGATGTTACTTCTCAGTTTTCTTGCTTCGATTTCTGAAGGAGCTGAGTTTATAGCTATATGTTATGGACCAGACCTATATATGTTCTGTGGATAAAAAGGTAAATAAATGGAACCATTATAGCTTTCTAGAGAAACAGCTGTCCTTAACTTTTTCTGTCATCTTTGAACCTGACAAGTTTATTCAAAGATACAAAGGCTGAAAAGAGACTAAATAAGGATCCTTAAACTCCTAGCCATGATAAGTCATTATATTTTGCCCCTTCACTGTATGTATATTGAGATCCATACCTTTTCAGGTTGCTGTTGGTTGACTACTAGTTCTATTGAAAAACATTGTGACTTTGTTCTCACTTCAATTTGTTTGTATTCAGCATTGAGATGTAGATTTCTATTAGACTTTTCAGTGATTAACTTTGGTTAATTTTGGACTCTAAATACCTTCCTAGGGCAGAAAAAGGCCCGTGGCCATTCACCTCACTGTTTATTCTTGGGGAATCTACACTGTTGGAGTTCTTCACCAGTATGTACAGTATTTTGAGATTGGTTTTGCCAAACTAGCAAAGGCAAGTTCATCTCCCCACACATATAAAGCAAAAAAGCACTGGTTCATATTTCTGCAGGCTGGTGTTCAAGGGCATATGTCAAGTTGCCTGTCCGTTACAGCTCCCTGCAGCAACCTCAAAGACGATGAGAGCAGCAGCTGCACTTCAACACTTCTCTATCATCACTCCATCCCCCTTTTTATAGTTGCTATAATCTGTCATGGTTTTTTACTAAGCAAAAAATTCTCTGACACAGAAAAAGATCCTAACATGTTTTTCCTTTCTAAAAAAAAAAAAGGTAAAAAAATGGTAAAAAATTTCACTGATCTTCTGCTTTTCGCACATCTGCTGGTAGAATGGAAAGATCAGTACAATATCTCCTTTGAAATAACATTAAAATGATATACCTAGAGCATCTGAAAAGTGTAAATGCAATCTGCAGTGTAAGTTTTTCAAATTCAAAACCCACAGATGAGGTTACAAGGCTGTTTATGAGCAAGCAATATCTAAAAATAAGTAGTAAACTGGAATTCTTCTTTTGCATAGCAGATGAACAGAAACACTAATATTTGGTGTTCATGCTTGTCATTCAGTTTACAGCTTTTCATTTTTTCAATTAGAATTAAAAGATACCAACAGAAGCAGATGTAGAGTTAACCGTTTAAGGCTTTCCAAGTCTTGCCAAATTCTGAGTTGATTTTGTAAGGAAGACTGAGCCTTTAACTTTTGTGTTTTAGAGGCTGAGATTTATGCTAAGAGTAAAGCTAGGGAGGCAACTTGGCTGACAGAGGTGAACTTAAGTGCCAGGACTTGATTTTTCCCATGTTGTAGAAAGTAGTGCTACTGATGCAATGCTGGAATCGTGTCAATGTTGCAGCATCCTTTACATTGAGTCAAAATGCTCTCTTTACATTGAAAGATTGAGGGATGCAGATTTTTTCCCCACAGCTCTTGATACCTGGGATATTTGTGATATGCTTTAGATTGTAAAAATTCCTGGAATGGCTTGAATAATAGGTAGTAGGCTGACATGATTTGATTTCTTTGCTGTTGTTGAAGTCAGTGTGGTTTGGTCGATTAAAGAAAAGTCAGGCAACTACCCATTGCCTGAAACCGTTTCTGAAGTGATGAAGGAATGAATAGAAATAGGAAGTCATTAATTTCTGATTTTGCATAATTACATCAAGACTTCAAGTTATGTCAAAACCAGCACTGTATACTAATGTACTAAAGAACAAATGCCAGTCTGTCAAGCTGTCTTTTTATTTATGTATTTATTTATTTATTATTTCTTCATCATTCAGCCTCATAATAAAGTGGTTTTCAAGCCCTCAGAGGTTCTGTACTCCTCATCCAAAGTACTGGATTATCCTAGGCAGAATTATTGAAATAATATATCTCTAAAAGAGAATAATTATATTTATGGAGCAATGAACTCATGTTGCAGATGGGCTGAATGTTGGACTTCATCTTTAGTAAGTGAAAACAAAAGCATTCCTCATTTCCCATGTGCAAAAGTCTCCTGAGCCTGTTAAAATATAGGGAATCTGTCCACATGCTCTTTATCAGTCCCTGCTGACAACTATGATGCTTCAGTATCATCAGTGCAATCCCTCAATATTCAGCAGAATGAGGTTAAATATTTCCTGAATATCATCATTTATCCTTTGTGTCTCCCATTTGGATGGGGCCACCTTGGAACTGCTCTCTAAAGAAATCAGCTTTCTAAAAGAACAGGAAATCTCTAAGCTTCCACACAGAAATAGGTGTGAGTTTACTGCATGTTCCCAGTCAGCTAAGCAGAAAACAGAATGGATAAGGACTCACCAAAGATGAGAGATTGTCTTCACAAAAGCGGGAGAAGGCACAATTCGAAGGTGGGCTGCAGGAACCGAAACCGAGCTGCCCATCTATATTCTGGTTATGTATGGGTGAATAAGTTTTTTGAATGTCAAACTTTGCTTCCAG
>JBCJKH010057527.1:13391-30364 GCA_039877255.1 Loriculus beryllinus | reverse complement strand
AAGAAAAGAAAAGAAAAGAAAAGAAAAGAAAAGAAAAGAAAAGAAAAGAAAAGAAAAGAAAAGAAAGGAAAAGAAAAGAAAAGAAAAGTCCTAGTGGAGTTTCTGTTAGTTAACAACACCTACAAAATCACTAAATTCCCTCAACCTAGAGTGTGAAGTAGGGTGAGGAGAACAGGATTTCCCTCCTCCCCAGTCTTCCTTCTCAATGCATTATTTTGTCCAGTTCCTCATTTACTAGTCATATTCCTCACAAATTATGAAAAGAGCAACTTCAATATGTTTGTTATCTTCTTTCAGTTACATAGCAAAACTAGTTAGCTAGGAAAGCACATATGCAGTTAGTGTGAACATTTATCAACAAGTTGGTAAGACCTATCCACTTTCATATAAAAGACTTCAAGTTTGTCATCTGTTCCCATAAATAAGCAATATCAATGCTCAAAAGTATAGCAAACCTCTGCTCAGCATTTCTGTATACCTCTCTCTATTCTTCTCTACAGTAAAGGAACCTCAGAAGCTCTGTTCTTGAGAAAACATTCTCTGTAGGGTACACAAATCTATTTTTAGGGAATTAAATAAGCCCTGTTTTTCAGAGGTTATCTAGCCTTGATGTCAATAAAAGCTTCACTTTCACCTTTTACTAAGGTATCCCAGATAGACGTTTTTCATTTTGCTCCACTATGTTGATAGCTATATCCTTCTGGGGCACTTTGTATTTGAAGAACACCCTTCTTGTAACAGTTGCTGAATCAAAAGATGATCTCCTGCCCTGAGTGTTGTGAACTCAGAGAAAAAATTCCATCCAACAGACCATAGACATGGTCCCATTACACAAACCTTCAACATTTGGATTTCTTTATTTTCTAAACTAAACACATTCTTACAGTGAAAGAATTCATCTTGATATAATGGCCTTCCTCTGGGCACAAAGATCTTGAGCAGCATCATAATAGGTACAAAAAAGAAAAACAGAAATCAAACAAAATCTCTGTAATCAACTCTCCTAAACATTACTGCATGCTCAACCTTGTCCTGAAAAAAATCGAAACATAAAGCAACAGCAGAAAAAAGAGCAGAGTCCTTCACCTTACAGGAAAAGCTTTATTGAATCCTGAACAGCTGAAAGAATATCTCATGAACAATTCATAGGCTACACTAGGAAATAAGATGAACTTACAGCAAAAGGTTCATCCCACTGAATGTCATGTGCATATTGTTATTAAATGACATATAAGATACTGGTGATGTGTGACTGAAGTTATTTTGGGAAGAAGTCCTGTCTGACTTCCCTTGGAAGGGATAAATTAATTTAACTTAACAGTGTAACAAATTACACTGTTAAACCCCTATGAGGAAAAGCACAACTCAGAACATAACAGGACTGAAAATCAAGCCGTATTTTTATTTTTAGCACAACAGCAAAAAATAAGTTTAAAAAAGATTTCAAACAATGGATGAAAACCACATCACACAGGAAGTTACAGCAGAAGATTTATTTTCCAATGGCAACTTATTGGCTGAGACATTTGTACATCTACGTACAGATTTCAGAGTTTTCACTTACTGGTATCTGAAAAAAAACTTGAAACTTTTTCCAAATTTCTTCTACAGCCAAGGTCCAGAACACAAATAGAAAAGCTGTTGTGGGCCAAGACTGAACGTTACTGACAGCCCTCTGATTGAAAACTTCCAATACTCTTGCTTCTCAATATACAGCAGTAACTTAAAAGACTTTTCGGACTCCCAAAGGTGACAATTCCTGCATTTCTTCCCTTTCCAACTTTCTCCTTCCCACCCCTCCACCCCCCACTTTGGAATAAGAGCATGTTCGAAAACCAGAACTCGGGAGTATTTTAGACATGATCATTTGCAAAGGCTTCATGATGATACAAAGAACTATGGAGAAGGTTGTACCTCAAAACCATAAAATGTAACTAGAATGGGAACAGAAAAAGTTTCAGAGAAAATGAGGTTCCTCTGGGAGATCCTGTCACATTTTAATGCCTGAAAGTTCTAGAGCCAGACACGTCTCTGCACTGTCTCTATATCTGTTTCAATTGGCTGAAGAAAGACCAGCCTTACAGTTGTTTTTCAGAAATACAGGACCCATCTAAGAGCTCTGCATCTGACTTCACTTATATATCAAGAGAAAAGGAGATGCAATTAAGGTAGACCTCACAGGCACAGCTAGGACTGCCATACAAAGTGAATCATCAGGTTCAGATAAAGGTGAGCAACATTTTTAAGCTCAGACATTTCCCTCAAGACTTGTGTGCTGTGATTTGCAGCTCTCTGAGCATCTGACCCTCAGTGACTACATTTAGTTTCTGTTAAAAGTTTGACTGGTGAGATTTAAATGAGCAGCTGTTACAGGAAAACCAGCGTCCAAGATAGTCAAACGATAGCGTTGCTGGAATAAATATATATCTGCACTTGTGTGCATATGTGAGAAGAATAACACTGAAAATTAGATGAAATTTTGTTATGTGAATCAACATGATAAGCATACATCTTGTCAGTAGCGTTTTTGTACTAATTCCCTTTTCCAGGCTAGCATTTGTCCACAATGCATGCAATCTCCTACTTGTTCTGTCATTAGAACCCAAATTTAAGTCCTTTGAGATGCAGTCTCATCCTACTGTCTTCAATATATGCTGTATATTTACAGATCTACTAATAATTATGCTCCACATTCCTTACAGAAAGGTTAGCTATAAAAGTAGTAGCTGATTTGCTCATGCTAATCAAACCTTCTAGAATAACATTAAGATGTTTTAATGGAACAGCTTTAAACTGAAAGAGATTTAGATTAGATATTAGGAATAAATTCTTTATTATGAGGGTGATGTGGCCCTGGCACAGGCTGCTCAAAGATGAGGCTGCCCATCTGTGGCAGGGTTCAAGGCCAGGTTGAATGGGGCTTTGAAGCAACCTGATCTAGTGGACGGTGCCCCTGCTTATGGCAGTGGGGTTGGAACTGGATGGGCTTTAAGGTCGCTTGCAGCCCAACCCATTCTGTGCTTCTATGATTCTATGCTGGATGAAATACAGAAAATCAGTCCCTATTCCACAGATACCTTACAGACAGCAGCGTCAAGAAGAAGCCAAGACTACCAGACAATACAGACATTCTCTGCACAAAACCATCTGAACTTTTGCCTCTTCAGTGCAGCTGCACTGTCTCTCAGTACTGAATAAAGGTGGTTACCAATCTGTAACAAATTCTGCCAATCTCACCTTTATTTAAAGAGCTAAGAAAAAATCTATTACATTTTTTCTCTAACATGTCCTTGTGATACTGATAATTAACTGTAAAGGCAGCTGAAACATTTCCCAGCTATGCTGTATGATATTGTGGTAAACTGTATAAAGCATCTCTCATCACATTGCTCAAGTATAGGCATGTATATATAGTACTAAGTCTCTGGTAGGCATTTTATTGATCACACACGGTTCTGTCTCCCCCCAAAGTTTATGATGAATGCCTCCATCCTGCAAACATTTATGAACGCCACTAACTCTATGTCAGTCACTCCTCTTGTTGCTGTGGGAGAACTTTCACATCCAACATAAGGATATTCCTATACACCACTTGTTTGGAGGGGCAGAACTTCATTTTAGATATGTTGCACTGAGTGACAAACGGTGAAAATGAGAATGATTAAGACTGGACTTACTGTCAAGAGCTGGGGTTTAGTCTGTTATGCGCCCATCAGAATTACGTTTTCCAGGCAATGTGACTTTTTAAATAACATGCTGGTCAGACTTAGAGACATAATAAAAATTTCTGTATAGCAGAATAAAGATTTGAGGTAAAAGTCAACTTTTTTCACAGAACCAATATGAGTTTATAGCATTGCTTTAGTTTTACTCAAAACATATTTTGAGGGGATATGTATATCCTGAATAATACATAAGCCCTAGACTATTCTTCCAAGGATATGAAATTTTACCTGTATAAAAGCACACAGATGAGTATTGAGTATTAACGGACTTTTTACAAAGACATGTAGGGATAGGACAAGGGGTTACATTTTTTAACTGAAGAGAGATTTAACTGGGAGATTTAGATTAGATATTAGTAATACATTCTTTACTGTGAGGGTGGTGAGACACTGGAACAGGTTGCCCCATCCCTGGCAGTGTTCAAGGCCAGGTTGGACAGAGCTTTGAAGCAACCTGATCTAGCGGAAGGTGCCCCTGCCCGTGGCAGGGGGGTTGGAACTAGGTGATCTTTAAGATCCCTTTCAACCCAAACCATTCTGTGATTCTGCGATTCTGTGAAATATATCTTTAAAGGTATCTTGTGTTATATTGTGCAGTAGCTCTTTTTAATACTACTGTAACGTGTTAGAACTGAGGATCTAAGTAGTTCAGTATATCAAAGCCTGAGATTCTTGAATAGCTCACACATTTTGCCTCAGTCTGAATATGCCTGTTCTGCTCTTCTGGTTTTATGCCTCCCCATTCATCCAATATACTCACTCACCTTCCTGTAATAACTTCCCTAATTTACATGTGTCTCTAATGGCACAGCATTGTTCTCTTCCACTTGGAATCCTAATTTAAATTGTTCATATGTTTTCCATCTGCTTGAGCATTTCTATACTTCTGATGTTGCCTATCATGTTTGGAATGCACTTCTTCAACTGGCAATAGCTACATAAAGCTGTTTAGTTAACATTCTTCAACCCCATAATTCCAGAGTGACCTCTTTTTCTGAAAATTAGAAGTCACCCAGTTAGGGATGCATGGCCTGAACAGCAGCTATACCCACTCCATGAATTTCCTTCTCACAGAGCTGGCATGTTTACAGGCAGGCAGGGTTAGGAAGCCTGCACTGCTGCTGATAGTGCTGTAACTATTCTCAGAGTTTTCAATCAAATCGCTTCTAGGAGTGCAAAGTCATGATTACAAAGTTGTATGCAAAAGAATTAAATATTCCCATGGAAGCCTTAAAGAGCTGATCCAACTTGTGCTAAAGCTAATGGGAAGCTCCCATTCTTCTCATCCTGCACAGGGTTGAGCCAAATCTATTACCATTTTTAATGGTAATATATTACCATTAAAAATGTTGTCTTTTACTCCCTCCATTTTGTAATTCAGTGAAGAATAAAGCCCTTACTCAAATGCATTATTTATAATCTCTTTATCAACAGGTACAGCATGCCTACATGGCTACAGCATGCCAGGTAGTCTCTATGGGGTGCACCATTCCATGTAGGAAAGATACACAAACTATGACAGGAAATAGTTTACCTCCAAGCAGCTCACAATTCAGGCATCTGCAAATGATTGTGGAAACATCTCTGCCCGATTCATGGAAAGTTTATAGGTCCAGCTGGGAACTTGGATTTTTATTTCGAATTCTACACCTGATGAAAAAATGAGGACAGTGCCTGTTTCACAGGCGGCATCCTTACTTGTAGTAACATTACGTAGACAAAATACATCTAGGAAAAAAAGAAAAGATGGTAGAAATGAAACAAACTACACAAATGCACAACTTTCCATACAACATGGAAAAATGTTTCCCTTCATAACAGAATGAAATCACTGAAATCTTGGAACCAGGTTTGACTTACTTTTCACATACAAAGCATGACTATAATCTTACAGTATAAAACAGTAGCTCAACCACCTTTCTTGTGCAGAAGTCAGAGTGTTTTACTGACTCCTGAGCACAAACAAATAAAACCACCAAGGTATGGTTAATAATAATTTTCCAGTGGTTATTTATGGACCTGATCAGCATTTCAGACACATGCCAAATAGTAACTACTCATGCTTGCAGTCCCATGGGGCACAATGGAATTGCTTACAGCAGAGCAAAGCAGAAAGTGTTGCTTCTGCGTGCAAGGTAATGGTTAACAAAATGGGAGTTTATAAAAAAACACCCAAACCTTAGAAAAGCTATTTCCAGATCATGGGATGGCAGATTTATACTTCAGTGGCTGAACACTACTCAGTAAGAAAACAGAGCAACATAAAATCTGTTTTGAAATAAGTATAAAAACAGTCGTTGAGAATGCGATGCTTTCCAATCATGGAATGAACAGTATTAGCCAGACAACACACAAAAACCTAAATGAGTGGACTATGGAAGAAATCACTGGCCCATCACCTGCCTTCACATAGTTCAGCTTCTTTCTGTATCTTTCAAATCAATCTGTACTTATTAGGTGACCCACTTACCCCTCACCACCCCCTCCCCAAACCTCTGGAAAAGAAAATACTCCAGGCTATCAGGTATGAAAAAAACCTCTCTGTTTTTCCTCTTTCAACTTACTGCTGCAGTGACAGGAAGGGTGATTCTTTTACTCTCATTAAGCTTCAGCTTAGGGTTTTGCTTCTCAGCAGTTCCCCTTTCACAAACATCTCAAGCACTTAGAACCACGACTCATTTGAGCCCACCTAAGGGCAGCTGGAGTATGAGAGGGACATGTCTGCAGCTGGTCCGTAGGGGTACTGCTCTGTGCAGCTAATGAAAACCTTCTCTAAACCTTCCTGCCAGAGAAAGCTGTGAACAGTGAAGCAATTGTGGCATTATGAGAGCTCATAAAAGCAGCTCCCACTGATCCTCCTTGCTGTCCTCACATAAGTAAACGGTGAAATCTTTAGTGAAAGTTTAAATCTTAAGGAGATGATGATTTACATCAGTATTTATCATAAAGATGAGTGCCTCATCTTTAAGTTTCCCCTTCCCCCTGCCCCAAATATATCCTAAGGAGGACAAATTTCTTCGATGGTGCTATCTAGAGGCACTCTTTCAAATAGCTGCTGGAAAAAGTGGCAGAAAGGTTCCTTCTTTGTTACATGCCCAGCCCAGCGTTTCTTGGCACTAAGTTCCCTTGCTCCTCTGTCCGTCCGTCCCCCCCACTCCCTCCTCAGCATATCCCGAGCTCTGTGGAAGCAGAAAGAAATGCAGCCCGCTGTGCTTGAATGCAGGTTCCTATGAGAAGGGCAAACTGTAAAATTTGACTGTAGTCTATAAAAGAAAGCAGCAGGTAGAAGAAAACCACTTAAGAGCCACTTCAATAAGAGCTAACTTCATTCAGAAGCAAGCCAGACAACTTAAAAGCCAGTATCGAAGTTCCTTTTATTTGATGGCAGCGACGTCCTTCGTGCAGGAAGACAAAAGAAGCAAGCTATTCTTAGCCTGGTGGTGGTACCTTGTGAGCAAGTTTGTTTTGTTTGCCTCCTGACTCCATCTGCTGGGAAGACACCCTCCTACCTGCTGTCCCCGCTGCCTCGTTTGGCAGGAGCGCGGAGGTGAATCACCGTGCGTTCGCTCACTCTTCCAACCTTACTGTGGCTCTCCGGGTATTTAAATATTGGGCAGCTTGGAGCACTCACAGCAGAGAAGTCCTCCCCTGCAGCGCTTCACACAGAATCACTCGACGCTCTCCTGCAGCGTGGGGGTGTTGGCTCAGTTGCCTCTGGATGCCCGCGTAGCAGGTATATGAGGGGGCTCTTCTTCTGAGGAGACCACAGGTGCTCGGAACAGGGTCTTCTTCGGCCTCTCCTTTTGTTTTAAACGCTTTTGGGCACAAATAGATGACTTTGCCGTCCGGTAAATGCTGCGTCCATCCCTTGTTCGGCTCAGTGGACGGCAGGTAAATGGTTCACGCAAGCTGGGAGAGCAGCAGAGGAGACGGGGCAGATGGGAGGATACGGGGTGCATCCCCGGGGCAGGCAGGGCTCCCCGAGCTCCGGGGTCTCAGCTCCGCACCCTCCACTCCTCCAGCTTTCTTCTTCGGAAAGGTGCCCGCCATGGGACCGCGACGCAGCCTCGGGGCAGAAAACTTCCCCGAGACTCGGAGGAGGAAGGTGACGGGAGGAAGAGGGTAAAGCGGGAGCAGGGCCCGGGCCACCGGCCCCCGCCGGGGAACACACGGGGCAGGGCTGTCAGCCGCCGCCCACGGGCTCCCTGTGGGGCCGAGAAGGGGGACGCGGTGCCGGCCGGGGTGTCCCCTCTCCTCGGTACGGCGGGAGCGGCGCCCCTCCTGCCGCTTCACCGGTAGCAGGCGACCGGGAGCAGCGGGGAGGCGGAGGCGGGGGAGGCGCTGCCGCTGCCGCCGGGCGCTCTCCGTCCGCCCCGCACCGACGTCGGCGCGAAGCCCCGCCGGCGGCTGGGGGGAGCTGGGGGTGTGCGCGTCGCGGATGAAAGGAGGCAGATGCTTCCCGAGGCGCAGCCCCGCCGGAGGTGCTCGGCCCTGGCCGGTGCCTGTCCGTGTGCCAGCTGAAGCGCTCGGCCACCCCGCCCCCTCCGGGACGCGGGCACCCACCGGACGGGTGTTGCGGAGCGGTCGGAGCCGTGCGCCCCTCCGAGGAGTCACCGGCCGTCCGGGCTGCGCCGCTGCGGGCTCCGAGCCACCGCGGAGGTGGCCCGAGGTGACGGGAGGCCGGGAGAGGTGCCGCCCCAGCGCCGGGAGCGCTGCCACCGTAAGTCCCGGCAACTTCGCCTCTTGTCCTTCCCAACCCGCTGCCCTGGGGAGGAGACCGGCAGTTTGCGGCTGATCACCGGCGGGGAGAGGGAGACAGCCCCTGGCTGTCACTGCAGCCAAAAATAGGGGATGGGGGGCCTGGGAGAGAGGGTGTAGGAGCACAGCGGCGTGTGCGGTGGCACCGGGGGAAGGGGCGGGGGCGCGGGAGGGAGCGCAGCCTCCGCAGGGCTCCGCGGGAGCCGAGGGGGCTCCGGGTAACGGTGAATCCCGGAGTTCCCACCGCGGCTGGTGCGCTGCCGAGCGGGTCGCTGCCGATACGGTGTAGATCAGAGACAGCGGCCGCTCTCCATCCTGGAGGTACGGGGTATTTAAACGACACCTGAGTCACTAATACGTGCTTCTCATTTGGTCAGATACTATGCCCGTGTTTTTTTTCCGTCTGCTGGACCGATATCTATACTTTCCTTGTCATTTCGCACTGAAAACATAGAACAACATTAGTAGGTATTGCCAGTGATGACGGTAGATTGATGTATGAGACTGTTTAGTGGATGTGTCCAAGTACAATATAAACACCTGCCAATTTTGTCTTTAGATTGCTATATTAATTTCATTCTTGTGGGGTTTTTGACAATGTTAACGAAGTCGACAGTTTGTAAAAAAAAAAAAAAAAAAGGAAAAAAACCTTCTGGTTTATTTTAGTTTCAGAATGTCAGCTGTAACCAAAATTATGAATGAAAAAGTAGTTCAGAAAAATAGTAAATAGAAAGATGTTTAAGACCTCTTGAAGTCAATATTGTCAGTATCTAACAGATGCCTTCCAGCTACACTTTTACATATGGTGGCTGTCACTTCAACTTCTTAAGAGTAATGCAGCATGTAATATTCTTCCCAGGACTGTGCACTCTTCTTGTAATAGGAGTTAAGTAGTCTGGCTAAAGGGAGTTTGGAATGAATTAATCAAGCCATTGCATTAAAATGCCTTTGTCTTTTTGTAGGCACTGAATGGAAAAAACCTCTTGCTTGTGCTTCTTTTCCTCTTCAGTGTTTGTGGGATGGTATTCAGGTGGGGAATCTTTGCATTTGGTCAGTGGAAAAGTCTCTACACTGCTCTAAAGCTGAACATACCAGGGCTGGTCAGGGTAACATTTCTCTGCTATCAACAGCTCAAACTGCAGGTGGTGTTGAGCTGAAGAGGGAATTTATTTCACTATTCAGGATCCTAAGCATAATTGTCAAGTAGGTGAAATAAATGCAGGAGAGCTAATATTTCCTTTTAATTTCTTCATATGCCTTTGATAAGTTATTGCTCTGGTGCTTACTATAGCTATCATGAAGTTATTCTGAATGACCTAGACCATTGTGTTTCAATACCTACCAGCATGTAGTAAAGAATGCTGACTTTATAAATATTGAGTAAATGTTGGCCCTCTTAAGATCAATGGCAAATTCCCAATTAACATCTCCAAGGGCTGGGCTTCACCATAGGGTCTTCATTATCATTTATGGCAAGTGTCAGCCAACTTTGTTTAGAAAGTGGCAATGTTTAAATTCAGTTAGTGATGGGGAGAGGGGAGGAATGTTATCAGATTATGTTGCTTATGTCAAAGAAGTTCACAAATTGATAAATATTTGCCTTATTGTAAAAATATCAGCAAACACTCGAGCTATGTTACAGATTAGTTCTCTGCAGCTTGTAAGCTTTGATGGGAGGTGAAGGAACAGAAGAATCTCTTCTAAAACTCTTGCTGAAATATTGCTAAGTAATGTATACAGAAGAATTACCTTAACAACCTGACTGAATCCAGTTTAGCAAACTTTTTTTTTTCTTCATGTCTACACCAGAATAGGTTTGGAAACCATTTGAAGAAGTTGAGAACTTTCATTAAAGATGAAAACAACATTCTACAGAGTGTTGGCCAAATTGTTTTTCTTCCAAATCAAAGTAGAACGGAACATTGCTTAAAAGCTAGCCAGTTGGTACCATATGTTAACTTTAAATCTGTATCGGTGGGCCTGTAAGAAGCTAAATAGGCACTTGCAAGTCCTGTTATCTGGTAACACTGGCATGACCAACATTGCTGACAATCATTTCCACTAATTTTGTATAAGTGAAAATGGAAGAAAGAGCACATCATGACTTGGAGTTCATTAAAACCATTAGACAGAAAAAACCTCTTTTGTATTTATTTTAAAAAGTATGCATAACAATACAGTTTTTGGAGAAAATTAGTGACTCAATTATTGAGCTACACTTGGCTGAAAGTTGGTCTAGCAAATACCATGAAATTCAGTTCTGAAAATGGCCACTGGTTCTATATATTATGAAGCTGGTAAGCTCAGTTTTGTTTTGTTTCTGGTAATCGATGTTTGAGTCCTAACTGTTGCCATTTAAGCCAATATTGGAAGCCCTATGAGTGCTAACACAGAATTTACCTGGGCCTTTCAGGAGCGATCCTGTCGTGTGCCGAGCACTTTGAACTGCTGTATGTGTTAGAGTGGCATCCAGTCAGGGTCCTGAGTAGAACTACTCAGAGTAAAATTCACTGTGTTGAAAAATTTGCAATGTCAAGAGAGACTGAAGACCTCTTGCCAAAGGCCAACAGATGATCTAGGTCTGAAACTTGTATACTCTGTACTTAACAAGGGTACACTGAGCACCTTGTAATAGGATTGAATGTTAATTCTTTCATAAGGGTACCCAGAAATGAATGACCAGCGCCTTAAGGTTGTGTGTTATTTCTCTCTGATCTTGCTTACTTATTTATGAACCTCAATATTTACTGGCAGTAGCCTCCCAAAGAACTGCACATAATTACATGTTGTTTGTTCTGTGCTGGGTTTTGGTCTTACACCCACTTTGCATTTGACATTGCTTTTAGTTACCTCCCTACTTAGGAAGGAGTGGGTCTGGCTGCTTCAAGCCTCTGGTACATGAGTGCAACACCAGTGGCAGTGGCCAGACATGTCCTGAGAAGCAAAGAACAGGTCTCTGGTGGCTGCCATGCCTGTGTGACAGACTTGCTGTGGGTACCTGAAATGACTGCTTCAGGATGAGCCCTGGGATCTCTGCATGGCACTGCGCTTACAGGGGTGGTGTTTTGTATGGGAACTTGCTACAGTGCAGATGCTGTAACAACTGGTTCTAATGCAGAGAAAGCCTAGAGGTAAATTTCCTAAAAGGTAGTTCTCATTCTTCTGAAGCAGGGGGAAACAACTGTGAAAGACCACATGCCTAAACAGCACTGTTAATTTTAAAATAGAATCTTGCTTGAAAGTGAGTAGTACAGGTATTAGAAACAGATATTTTGTGCTGAAGCTTTAGTTATTTTTGTAACAGTTTTTTTCCAGGCATAGCATTTGATAGTGGGATTTGGCAAGTGGAAAGAATTGAAAATCTATATGTAAGACTATTTTTAAAACTGTCCTTCATATTGGATGAAATTTGAATTATGAAAGGGAGAGACACACTGAATTGCTCATTTGGAGGAACTGATGATGATGGCAGAGATATTGTCCACATCTTAGTCAATACTGCTATGAATGCTGGGCTTGCTGGGTTTACAACTGGAAAAGCCATGCCTCATGCTAAAGGTTGTATTTACAGGCATGTTTTAGCTGGACACCTTTTTAATCAAGATAATATCCACAGATGTTGCAGGAGTCTTACTTCAGGTGATCTGTGAACAAATCAAAGACATGGTTGTGCCTCACCAGTGAACCTGTGAGCCTTTCAGCTGGCTGCATGTTTTTGAGGTGATCCTCCGTTAAGCATATGGATGCCCAGGATGGGGAGGACCTGGGGGTGGTAGTTACCCTCTGGTAGTGAGCTCCATTTGACTGTCTTTGCTGCTTTGTATGATACATGCAAAGACTTACATTAAACCAAGGAAGAATAAGAAATTTTGGTATTCAGCCATAAGGAGAAAGTGGAGTCGTTGACTATAGTTGATAGGGAATAGCACTGGGAATGAGAGTAGATTTATAGCACATCAGAGGTATGCTGCCGTGTATTTTTCCATGGTTCTCAAAATGCCTTCTGAATTAGGATCATATGGTAGACAGATGAACTAGTACTGCTTTTAGTAAGTTGCATACTGAAGTGCTGTAGTCCTGAAAGGTGGGTTACTGCAAGGATCAGCTTAGCCTGAGCACCAGAGACTCTGGGAACCTGCAGAGAGGATCTTTCCTGGCTCCAGGAGGAGATGATTAGTGATGCAGTATTGGTGTTCTTACTTTCACATACTGTACACAAACTGAAGAATGCAGTTCATGTAAATGCTTCTTATTTACTGCACCTCAACATGATTGCAATGCTCCTGTTTTGTTTTTCATGGTAATCCTGTGTGGTTCAGTAAAGGTGTTTAAAACAGACTTCTGGACCTTGACTTTTTTTGTCATTTACTTCAGTTATTCAAAAACCTGGCACAGATTTGACAGAATTGGCTGTTCACACCACAATTCTAGTAGTGTTTTTGAAAATAAGCATGTATTTCAATTTCATGTGGCACTGTCTAGCAAATGATTTGCTGCTTGGTCATATCCAGCAGTGTATATGAAAGAACCATATCACTTTGTCTGTGGTTATTGTTGAATATTATTAACTGTTACCAAGAGTTAGGTAAATAATATATTTGCTACATTTTGCAGTATTTTTGAATCCATGGTTTCACTACATTTTATTCATGATAGGTCTAGCAGTATGTATTTTCAAGGAGTAGAAAGATATGCTGTGAGCTCATTGCTGGCTTTGATACGTTAGCTGTAGTTTGTGACGTCTTCATTAGCTTAGGGTAAAGCACAGGTTAGAAAATTGCTATTATTCAAAAGCAGGTGTTTGAAAATGCCTTTGTCTTCCTGGATGTGAACAGAAAGGCATCAAAGTGCTACAGAGCACTGAACTACCCTTCCACAAGTAGAAAACCAGATTTTTGTTCTGTTAGCTTTTCATAGAGATTTGGGCAGTTTTTCAGGCAAAGCAAGCAAGTTCACAGACGTATTTGGAGGTTGCCTGAGTCAAGATGAATTGTGTCATGTCTTCAGAGTTGTCTTCTCAGAACTAAGCTGACAAAAATACCTCTTTTAAATATGGGAAATGTTTCTGAAAGCACAGGGTTGCTATTATAAAGATGTCAAGGCTCCATGGTTAAGATTGTGCTGAGATAGAAAAGAAAAAGGAACTAAACTTCTGTTTTACTTTTTTATTACTGGCTGGAATGAGACTCCACATTTGGCACAGTGTCCCTTTAAAGGTCAACTGCATTTTCTGTGTGTGGGTTTTTTATGGTGAAATATTTACCTAAGTTTCAGTGCTCACATAAAAAAAAAAGAAAAAAGAAAAAGCTGTAATCCATGGCACTGTTTAGAGCTTGATGGAAGAGTGAGAAAGGTGATCAAAGACTGAATAAATTCACAGAGTGAATTAGCCACTTCTGTTTCTCTCAGGCAGTACTGAGGCATGCTCTAACATGAGAAGGCTCATGTGACTGTAGCATTTCAGTGTGATGTATGCAGATAGATGACTCCGTTTCTGTTGTAATTTCCCTCCAGCTGATATCAGTCATGAGTATTAGCTGCTTAGAAAAATCACAGGCAGCTCTGCAGTTGTATTTCATTCATATTGTTTGTATCTGGATCTTCCCTGCAAGTCGTGTTTGCCAGAGCAGTTATCTGTAGCAAATCATGCTAGTTTCCTTTAAGTGATCCTTGGAGAAGTAATGTGAACTCACAAATGATTTTTCCTTTTAAATTTACCCCCATTGCGACGCAGTGCTATACTGATGATGCCCTACATTGCTTTCAGTACAGAATCAGTTTGTGTCTCACTTTCTGTTGCACAAAGCGACATTTTTCTGTGCAGAGCTGTCACCATGTGATTTACTTCAACTTGTTTGTCTCCATCCGTGTAGTCTTGGTTACCTGTAGCCTGTGTTCTGTAGTCTTTGTTACCTGTAGTTGTGCAGCTGCTTTATCACCAGGCCCTTCTATTACACTGAGCTCCCTTTTCTTTGTTGATGGTATATCTCTGCATGGACATGTATGATTCCTCACAGAAGAGGAATGAATGCTGTCCCATAAAGCTACAGCTCTTTATGTATTAAGGATTCTCATCTCTTATCCATTGGAGTACAGTGAACAGCAAAAGATATTTGACCTTTAGAGTCTCATGATAGTCCCTCTCCAAACCGTGCTAGCCGCCTGAAACACCCTGTGGGCATGAACATTTCATAGTGTTAAACCTGCTGTGCGCAATTTCCTTCAGCTTTAAATATTGAAGGACCGGAGAGGGAGGATACTTACATCTTCACTACTTTGATTTCATAGAGAAACTTCCTAAGTTTATCTTGCCTTTGCTAAAGAAAGGTATCTAGGACTGCTGAGTTTCTTCATGTGACTAGAAGTTGTTTTTTTCCTGGTAAGAGCTCTTCCTGTTCTCAACAGTCAGCCCAGTTCCTAATGAAATCCTTATTTTCTTTTGCCTCCACATCCTTGTTCTCCAAACAGTATGGGAGAGGAATGGTAGTTTTGCTGCTGTTATTAGTATTTAGTAGTAGAGATGACCTTCTGGAAAGTTACTTTACAAAATGCCTGACTAATAGACAGCACTGTCAATTTGCATGTATTGTCGTAGGAAAAATTTCATTTCTTGTCCAATAATTAATTTTGCATATGGAAAGTATTGGTAGAACCAATCACTAATGCTGGTTTTTAGCCCATTTTACAGATGTTTGAGTGGATTATTGAATTTTAACATTTCATATTGCAACTCTTTTGTGAACTCTGTTTCTGACAAAGGAATATGGCAAACAGGATAAGTGTGATTCAAAGGCTGGTTTGGTTTGACCAGTTTAAGGCATCTCTGGGAAGTTTTTGGCTTTGCTTCAGGCTGTTCAAGAATATCCATTGATAAACTGAAAAGGTAACCTATAGAACAGCTGATCATGTCCTGCTGACCATGCACAGTTATAGCGCTTGGAGTTTAGCAAATCTTTTAACTCGTGTCCTTGAGAAAGACTCGGTGATGGGGAGCAACTGGGTGTGAGGAGACTTCCTTTACTTTTCTGAGGGCCACTTCCCCTACTACAGACTGCTCAAGGGCTTAAAAGAGTCAAGCCCCACTCGCATTACAATATTTTCCTCTGTGTTCAAATGTTGCCAAGTACATTTTGGGTTGAAGCAGGATTGAATAAAAAGTAATAATCATTATTACCATATGCTCTCACAGAAAGCAGACCCAGTGTTTTCAACTCTGCTGATATTTATTGCATTTTTTTATATTGTCTCATTGTGTTTGGTAGTATATGCTTCCTAAAGACTGGAGTAATTTCAGCACTGAGAACAAAATGTGTGTATGTTTGGCTTTTTAAGTGTTCAAACACCTGCTGACTTTATTGACAATCAATCAGATCTGCAGTGTTTTAAAGGAAATGTTTTTATCCCATGAAATGCCTAATGTAATCAGAAGTCATCACTGGAAAAACCTGTAGGTAGTCACCATATAACTATATTACTTCTTTTCCACCTACTGTCCAAAATAATTTGCGTTAGATATGTACATACAAACTAAAAATCCAAGCCTATTCCAGCATTTTTGTCACTGCAAAGAGCTGTTTGGGTTTTCTGTGCAGTGATAAAAATGACACAAATCTTTGTATTTAAACTAATCCATGGTGAAAACTGTAGCAGCCACTCCTTTAATAAGAGGAAAAGAAGTGAGGCTTAATGGCCTGCAGAGTGTGAGAAATAAGGATGGTTAAGCCAGGAGGAGGTATGTGTGCACTGTACACAGAAAGGGTCCTGTGGAGCATCCACTATTAACTGAAAGGATCTTCATACCCTTGCAAAATATTGGGACAGTGTTTTATTAGTATCAAAGCATGTAATTTCTCTAATTATCTAAACCACTTGCAATATATGATCAGAATATTACTTACTGTAATGCAGGTCATCAAATATGTTACAGCACGTACCACATCAAAGAATATGTTTGATAAGAGGTTTCTTGAAGTTTTAAATTATGGTTTTCAACTCATATGTAATTCCACATGGAGAATACATATGGGCATAACATATAAAGATAATTATGCCAATTACTTCAGTGTAGAATTTTAAATAAAGTATTTCAGAGCTAATTTTACTGTTGAAAATGTTCCCTTTTTTCAGTGAAAAATAAAACAATTGCAAGATTTCTTTTTTTAAAAAATTATAATTAAAATACTTTTTGCAGCTCAAGAGCAGGATTTCAATTTTGTTGAAATTTTATTTTATAGATAGTAAAATACCATTTTAATTCAAACAATGCACCAGAGTATAATAAGTGTCTTGTACTCTGCAGTGGGCATGGTTTGGATGGACAAGGATGCAGCACTCTGAAGAATACCCTCAGAGAGAATACAGCCCTATTCACAGTGCATAAATGGTGTGTGTTGGAATGGACCTTAGCAATCATTTAGATCCAACCCCCTGCCACAGACAGAGACGCTTTTCCCCATCACCTTGAACACTGCCAGAGATGGGGCAGCCACA
>JBCJKH010057527.1:0-13291 GCA_039877255.1 Loriculus beryllinus | reverse complement strand
ATGGACCTTAGCAATCATTTAGATCCAACCCCCTGCCACAGACATAGACGCTTTTCCCCATCACCTTGAACACTGCCAGAGATGGGGCAGCCACAACTTCTCTGGGCAACCTGTTCCAGTGTTTCACCACCCTTATAATGAAGTACCCTGCTGTGCTCTCAGGAGTCCTGCAGGTTGGCAGCTAGCAATGCTATTATAGGAGGGAGAAAAGAGAGAATCTGGGTAAGGCAAAGGAACCATTTCTCAGACTGCTCTCAATGCAACAATAAGGAAGGAGAAAACAGGAACAGGAGTAAGAGAATAGGAGCACCCAGGGAAGCACTGTGGTGGTTTACACTGACTAATTTGCTGGGCTCAGCCCATAGCAGTAAAATTCCTCCTCCCAGTCACCCAGAAGCATACCTGTACATGCTGGCACAGCCTTTTGAGAGGGGAGACTTGCTGCACGTCCCATCCACCACTATCTCTTCCCTCTGCAGGTGCTTCAGCACCATGCAGTTTTTCAAAGTGCATTTTATATTAAATTATATTAAATATAATCTAGAGACATGGCTGTATATATATATATATATATATATAAAAGAAAAATTAACTGTCACAATCTTCAATCTGTTCAATTTATTCAGAAAATTTTAGCCAGATATTTTTTATGGTCACTGAAAATCTCCTCTAGTGCAGACTATATTGTTTTGCTAATATCCTCAAGTTCTAGTTGTTCTTTTTCTTTGAGAAGCTCTTGCACTACCGTACAGTGGAAAATGGACTTGATGGTAGATGGTTCCTAAGTCAGGACTGAACCTTCTACTATTTGTGTAAGAGCATACCCACACGTGTAACAGCCCTGACCTTCCTGAAGCTTTGGTCTGCAATCACAGTTTTAAGGTAGTGTAAGCCAGTTAATGCTGCCTAACTGAGAGCAGATAGAACAAGACTAAAGCACAAAAGAGGAGCAGGAAGAGGTATAAATAGTGTGGGAAAATGGGAATGGTTTCAGATGTGGAAGGGGGGTACTGAAACTGGAATTGTGGTTTAGTACTGAGGGCCAGTGGAGCTTGGGACAGGAAGCATTTGAGAAGGACAGGCTTGTTTGAGAAGAGCAAGCTTGTTTGACATGTTAGATGCTGAGGCACAAACTGGTACCTGAAAAGCAGTGATTTGCGGGAAGAGGCATTTAGGGGCAGTATTTAGGGGCAGTAGGGGTGGGAGCTGGCAGGACACCAGGACAGTAGGAGAAAGATGTATTGGAAGAGACAGAATTTCCTCCCCCCTTTTTTCCCTTTTGTTCCTCATACAAAGACAAGAAGTGAGCACCTGATGAACTTCCAGAAAGCTTAATTTATGCACAGGTTTAGTTGATGGAATAATTTTTCTAATGGACTGCAGGCAAAAAAAGGAGAAAGATTCTGTATTTCTCATATTATTTTGTACAGACAGCTGAGAATATGGATGCTCATAAGGGAAAAGCTCTGAAGCTGAAAGAAGAAAGGTGAACAGATAGTTGGAGTGATTTGAAGTATCTGGTTTCAGAAAGAGTAATTCTCGGTTCAGGGAAGAAATCATGGGAAAGTTGAGGACTTATTGAGTCCTTTGGTGTGAGTGAATCAGCCAGCTGTAACTGATTATAAAAAGAATACTCTTGCACAGGAGAGTGGGATGCTAGAAAACTTCTACTAGGAGGAGGTATAAATGAAATAAAAGCATGTATTTCATGCTGAAGGACACTTGAACATCCTAGAATATCACTAGAATGGCTCAAAGCATAAGAGATAGAGAGCAGATGAGAGGACACCTCAGTACTGTTGATGATACGTGAATGATAAAATGTGGGAGGTCAGCAGTCATTCTTATACACAGCCCCAGAGAGAAGCATCAACCACAGTTCATGTTAGAAGAGAAGCATCCTGCAGAGGCACAAACCCAGCAAATTGTAGTATCGTACAAGATACTTCATGCAATGAAAAATGAAAAGCAGGTGTTTGAGAAGATGAATGTTAACGCAGACTGAGGACATCAAAGTCTTCAATGTGTACAGCTGAAGAATATTTCTGGGGAAAGCAGCCAGCAGCAATGTTGCTGTTAAAAGGAGATTTATAGTGGTGAGACATGCAACTTTTGAGATAAATTAAGAAGAAATAGCCATAGAAATGAGCATCAGCATTGGCGTGCAATTTTTGGGACTGACTGCAGGAAAAAGTGGATCTGTGGCACAAAACAAGGCTAGTAGGATACAATAACATACATTCTATGCAGATAAAAGTCAAAGGATACAATTAAGCATCCAGCTATCTCTATAATAGACACTCCTGCAGAGTTAATTTTGGATATAAAGTTTATTTATTATTTAAATTTGGGAAATACATTAATAGCAGTGAAAACTGGAAAAGGAAGTACCCTGGCAGGACAGTGTAATGATAACCTTCTGTGTGTGTTTGTGAAGACAGAAGATGTCAACTGCTTGCTGCAAAATTCAGCTATAAGGCAGTACCAGAAATGCATACTGCACTGTGACAGCTATTTCCAGTTCAAGCCTCTTGACAATGAAGACATGAATTACAAAAGTGAAGAAGCCATGGGAAAGGGTGCAATTGAGGATGGCAACAGAAAAAAAAAGATAGGGTATTCCATGTATGCATAGACATCACAGATCTTTAAGGCAATGAATCAGGAACAAATCAACACAAGAACAATCATGCAGTGATACAGGAACAAAACAGCCCACTCATGCTAAATGACATCCCTTCTAAGCCTTAACGAGCATATTCATTATGTTAGATGCACAATTTGGTACTGAAAAGTCAGATAGGACAAGGAGGGCAGCTAATTAGTGCCTCCAACACTTTATCCAGAAGGCAGTGTATCAGAAATGCCTGCTGATAAATCATCTGCACAAGATATATCTAAGAAGAGAGGAATATCTCACCCTGTTACCAGAGTGAAAGCTACTGAAAACCAACCAGTGTTAATCACATGATACTGGGGACATTTCTAAGTCACAGCCAGATCCGAATTGTTAGCAAGCAGATGAATGAGAACAGTTGAGCACTGGAACAGATTGCCCAGAGAGGCTGTGGTATTTCCATCCTTGCATAAACTCAAAGCTAGTCTGGATATGACCTTGAATAACCAGATCTAGCTTTAAAGTTATCCCTGCTTTGAGGAGGGGGTTGCTATCTCCAGAGGTCCATTCCAGCCCATTTCTTTAATACGACTCAGGGAATTGCTGTGGTCTGGAAAGGAGGTATCCAAGCATATGCAAAAATTGAAGAAAAGAAAAAGGGCTAAAACCAATTGCCCTGAAGGAGCTGAAACTCAGAGTAGGATTGTAGCTTACCTGCTAAATAGCTTAAATTCTGTCATTTCTGTAAGAACTTGAAAGAGGAAGAGATTCTATTGTACAGTCCAAGAATGGCCCAAGAATTTTAGAAAATACGGACAAGGTTTACCTTGAAATAAATTGAAATGTTCCATGGGGAAATACCTCTACAGGGTACGCTCCATGAGCTGGGGATGCTGCACTAGTGATGGTGACATTTATGAAAACACAACAATACACTACCTGCAGTCTTTTAAACATTTTTCCTTCCATGTCTTAGATCTTGCTTCCTCATCCTTCATATGTATGACACAGTGAGCTACTGAGAGCAGGTAGTGGGTTTTAGGAGTCTTTCTTTGTTTAATGACAAAAATGCCAAGCTGTGAAAAGGAAATGCATTGACTCTCATCTGTGAAAACACGCTAATTCTATCTCTCACCAAACAGCAGTAGTTTGAAGGTGAGTTAGCTGTCAGTGAAGCATTTATACTGCAGTAATAAGCACCAAGGAAAAGGGAATGTAAAGAAATTAATAAATCTTGTCTGCCATGATGTATGTACAATAAATGAAATCCTATAAATACCAGTGATGAAATGAGGTATTGAATCCCTTTGTATTCAGTGAGCAATGTTCATCCTCAAAAACCTGTGAAGAAGGATTCCTATGAAAAAATAAGTCTGAAAACAAGTAAGTAAAAATTGCAGTACTTAACCACAAGAAGGCTAAATAAAGGTTACCAAAGTGGCTTCTGACTTCAGTCACCTTTATAATCTGGAGAGCCTTTAATCATCTGACTATATTCCATGAGTTTGGTTTTATTAATGCAATTCCAAGAGACTCAATATGAGATGAGGGTACCAGTGATTTAAAGCCACAGGAAAGTACCATATGTTTTTGCTTAAAAGGTCTTTTAACATCATTGAAGACAGATGTTATGCTAAAAAACTCATCCATTAGTAAAATCAAAGGTGGAAAGTGAAAATTTAAGAGCCTGAGGCTGCAAATAAAAATTTCAGAAGGCTAAAGCTGGTATACTTAAGATGTTACTGAGAGTTAATATAAAAGTGATCTTAATTCTGCTGAATAATTAAAGCTCATCAATCCTAAAGGAGGTGGCGGTATGACAGCCAGTCTGTTAGCTTTCACTTTTAATGCTAGTCCATGAAGAACTCTCATTTTCTCTGTGGTTCATTAGCATTTGCTGATAAAGAGGGTACACCTCTGTTCTTCATCCTCTGCTTCCTTTTAAGGTTTGGTTTATTTTTTTTTATGGGTAGGTTGCACACACTGCAAGAGAAATGACATGGTGCTGGGGCAGGAGTTAGCTTCTGTAACTGGGAGCATTGACATCCTGTCAGTGAGACTGGAGCATCAGGAGTGAGTTTTTCTGTGACAGGAACTAACGCAAGATGCAATCTGCTATTCAAAGTACTTAGAATATGGGATACTGTAAAATAGCAAAGATACTTGTTAACCATGCTTATGAAACCTCTAGCATTACTCATAGGTTTTCATACCTGTTGTAAGGTATGTGTAACACAAAGAAAGGAATATGATACTGGTGAAATCCTGTTTGGTACTGTGACTTCCTCAAATTCTGCTGAATCCCGACTATGTATGACAGAACTACCAGTTAACAGGAAAAAAAAGAGAGGGATAGAAGTTTGGAGAGAGAAGAAACAGGTTATTCACACATTTGTTTGAGAGAGAGATCTAGCAGAAAACTAACCTCTTTCTCCTCCTTGTTTAATTTGCACGCATTGCTGAGCTGTTTCGTCTTTCTTAATTCAGTTTGATATTCCAGTAACTTATCATGTGAAATGCCTCAGTGAAAATGTGAAATCACCCTGAGTGAGGGTGGAAAGGGTGAGAAGGTAGCTTTGGTGTTCTTAAAAATTGGTGATTTGGGGTTTTCTTCTAATTTTATTAAAGCAGTATTTCATAAACTCTTTTCCACAGTATCCTCATCTTAAATGAACTCAACTCTTTAGGCAAACACAGCAAGTAAGAAGCACTGCCACACAGACAGGAGGAATGTGGTACTTCTCAAAATACTGTCCAAGCTAATGTGTGCCATGTGACTTTTCCCAAGAGCAGGAAAAACAAAATTTATCTATCACATGTAGGTAGAATTGGGGTTTTCTGTAGCTATGAGATGCACGTTTAAAACTATCTGTGTGCATGATGTAAATTCCTGTCTCTCTCTGGAACAAGGTCCATATCCCATCTGCTTATAGATCTTGTTTTGCCATCTTGCTTAGAGCAAATCTGGTTGGTTAGTAATACAGAACTCCTCTGCTTTTTTCTTCTGATAATGTCTGCCTTTCTTGAGAAGAACTTTATTTCAGGGGTTGGGAAACAGTGTATAATGGGCCTTTCCATAAACAAGTCATATCAACTTAAAATCACTAGCCTGAGTTCAAACCTTTAACCAGTGGTTATGCAGACTGGAATCAGAACATCTACCCTTTTATGCCCGGAAGTAGAATGCTAAAATAGAATGAAAATGCATGACACAAAATTTCTCTCTTCAGTATCTGATGAGGAGATCTTCGATGCTCCCAGCACTGAGGCTGTGTGTGTTACCTGTAATCCAGAGAAGTTAGATGCCAGCAACCCTTAAAGCTTCTTCTGGCCAGCAGACATGTGGGACAGGTATGTGCCTATGGCAGCAATGCTATTCTGAGCCATGCCGGCTCTGGTACTGGTGGGGGCCAGAAACGTGTTGTCAGGTGGATACACCACTGGACACAAGCGGCTGCATGCATCTTTGCTCTCCACTTGCTGCCTCAGGTTGCCTCAGTGCCACCCTCAGTCAAGCATACATGTGCCCACTCTCAAGCCTGGCACAAATGTGTGCAGGCATGCTCTGAGATTTTTGTAACAGAAGAGTTCTCTAGGAGAGTCACACAGGCACGAGAAGTCTGTGAGCATGGGCTTAAAGACTGGGCTTGACTTGCTGGCACCCGTCTTGGTTGAGTAGAAGTTACTGTGCTGTGGTAATACAAATGGAATGGTGAAAAATAACAGTTCCCACAGTGAGTAGGCTCATTCCAGTATGGGTCAGTGGAAGAAACTGATGGATAAAAACCATTTCTGCGCTGTTGCCGCAGTTATTGCACCAAGTACTTTTTCCAGTTACAAAAAGGAGGATGCCCTTAGTACGTTTTGCAGCTACATAAACAAATTCTTACTTGAAAACCATTGATTCATATGAAATTGTCATTGTATTGTCAATGTAGTGAAGAGTGACCACAGGGAAAATGAGAATGGGCTCTAATGCAAAGAATTGCAGTCTGCTTATAAAGTCGCTTTGGGTTTTTTTGTCCATTAGTGAAAAAGAATTTATATTAATGTATAAATATAACCCAGGTTTGTTTCAAAGTCTTTTGACTGCTGGAATAGTATAATTGGTCCCAATGGTAAATGAAAATGTATCCATCTGCTTTGTTAGTCCTCTGACTAACAAACTGCGCAAGAACTACACGCTTTTCTGAAGGTTTGTGTTTAATCTTGGGGACTTTATCCACTCATACCAATTCTTCATTTTTTTTTCCTGATATATTTCACTCCACAATTGAAGGTATGTTAGATGTAACAAAAGTAGTTCCCTATGTGCTTGCCAGTTTTTTTACTAAAAATCAGTATTGTAAATAAAGGACACCCAATTGCTGAAGCAGAATATAGTGGCAGAGCAATTTAGTAACAGGGCTCAGGTAATCTCACAAAACCAGGAAATATAAACTTAAAGCTGAAATGTCTTTTTTTTTTTTTTTTTTTTTGACCTCATACGAAGCAGAGCCTAAATCACACTGATTTTCCCCTAAAGCATGATATTAATTCCATCACGTTTGGATTTGTGTATCTCTGCATTCATGCGTGTATATTGCATCTTTAAATTGTTTCAGTAGGAAGCCTGGGCAGTGAAAACATTGTTAAGACACGACCTTCTCAGCAGGTATGTAGGCACCAGAAGGGGAAGAGTTAAGAGGAAAATACAAAGAATAAATGCTTATGAAACATGGCTATTGCTGCTGCTACAAGAGAAAGAAGGATGCATAAGAAAGCTGGCAGAAAAGAAAAAAGACCCTGAGCTTTTGGGAAACCTTGAATTTAAAGAGCAAGAGAGCTGCTGGGGGTTGGGAGTTTGGGGTTGGGTTGGTTGGTTAGTGGGTTTTCTTTTTTATTATTATTTTTTTTTTTCCCAGTTTTAGGGCGCTTTCCTGGAAAGCAGACTTTCACATTTCCCTATCTACTTATTTACCTCCTCAGGTCTTTTACCGGAGGATGATGAGATGCCCAGTAGGTGGCATCCTTTTAACACAGTGCTAATACCAGGTTTTGGTTTTTGATTTTTGTTTGAAAAAAAGCATTTTCCCGCAGAATTAAAACTGTTTAGCACAGAACTGGCACATGCAGAAGTTGCATCGTTACGAGGACTTTAATTAAAAGCGCTCAAACTTCGAACCTCCAAGCTTCAAAAAGATCTGCATTTCGGAGTCTTAAGAGAAAGGGAGAAAGTGTTTTCCCTCATTGGTTCAGAGCACATTTCTGACGGAGTTTACAACAAGCTACAGCTTCACAGCACCTGCTGAAACCACTTCTGTGGTCTCTGACTTAAGGACTCTGGTCTAACTTGAGGACTCATTTTTGGAATGCAGTGATTAGGACATCATGTTTACATTTGAGCAATAGAGACTGTGACATCTTAGTGTCTGCGTATAATTTGTCTCTGCTACATCTCGTTCATATTTGAAATGTGCTCATTTTTTGCTTCCTAAGAAATGATCCTGACGATAGCTGGGGAAGTGGGTCTTTCTACAAACCCAGCTGGTGCTTGCGTGTAATTCATCTGTGAATGATGTCATTGGATGTAGTTTGAATAGGTACTTGCTTCAAGCTATTTGTGTTGGGCACAGGATACCAGCTTTCCATTCACTTAAACCAGTGCCCCATCTGGAAGGATATAGGTAATTCACTGACTGTAGATGGAAAACAAATATGCTTGAAGTATTTGGTGGATCATCTGTTCTTCAAATTGAACAGCCGCCTCCTGGTCTACCTGCAGGTTCACCTTGGAGGAGAAAAGTGGCAGAAGTCTGCTCCAGTTCACTGTGGCTGGAAACAACCCCCGGAAAATCACAGCCACTGTCTAATAATACAAGATCTGAAATAAACATACTTGGTAGCTGAGTAAGTCACACTAGTTCTAAAGCCCTCTTTGCACAGCATAGGATTAGCAGATATGCATCAAGTGGAACAGAGACTATTTTTGAAGCATTTGTATGCAGTTGACTACTCTGAAGTTTCTGAATTACTGTGGGGATAAGGGCACCATACTGTCCTTCATTTATCTGAAATGGATCATATTATATCTCCAAGTCCTAGTACCATAACAAGTCAGTTATCCAGTTAATTTGCATCAGATTGTCAGCTCACTCTGAGAAGTATAGTTTAAAAAAGTGAGAGTGAGGCTGAGATACTGACCTCTGTTCATTCCTTCTGTTATTCAAGTAAAAATTTATTCTGAGTGCATATTTCATCCCAAATTGTGTTGAGGATGTTATTTTAAGGGGCATACAGCTTTTTGAATATTCTCTATGCATGCTTGCTCAGTGTTGTGCTTCTCACATACAGATCGATCAAAGAGTCCATCTGTATAACTGCTTCCGTTCTTGTCTATTCTGTCTGGGAGAATCTGTATTTACAGAGACAGCACTCCCCAAAAGTGAAAGAATATTTCCAGGGCTATGAAAATCCCTTTTACAGCAAGAGTATGTGGAAACTCTTCCTTGTGGAAATGTCAAAAGCAATACCATATTAAATGAATGTCTGAGGGTTACAAGGATAATCTAGCCAAATGTGAGCTGCAAAGTCATCTTCCTGAGTCTGCAGACAGATCATCTCAGTTTATCTGCTGCCAACCATAGCTTTCCCAGGTTGTACCAGACTGAAATCTATGTGAGAGCCTTCTACCCACCCTTCAGAGCATGAGTGGCAGTGTATAAGTCATGCCAAGTTATAAAACTGCTGCTGCTGTTTGGAAAAGGCTCAGAGGAGCTGTACTACTGGCATCAGAGGAAAGACCCCAACAGACAAAGTTTCAGACTTGGATAGAATGCTAAAGTCTTCTAAAACAAGCGAGATACTGGGGGAAATTGAAAGGTCAAAATTCCTTCTTTCAGTTTTACAGCAGGGGTGGCGTGTCAATATTTGAGATACACATTGCAGGGGAGAGAGAGAATGATGCAAAGAACACCCTGGGGCAGTGGTCTATTATGTATCACGGCATACACCATCACAGAAGACAGACATATTTGTCTCAGCACTTGCTCACTGATGCTTTGAAGTTGCTTTACTGACTCATCTTCATAGTTGATGTTAAAGCAGTAGGTGTCTGGTAACAAGGATTGTCTGTAACGCTAACTCCAGCTCTGCAGCAATTGCGTAAAAGATGAGCAGCCTAGTCAGCTCATTTGTCACAGGTTAATGTGCAAGCATGGAGAGCTGTGCTGGCACAGGAAACCCCAGGGAAATTTCAAGTCTTTGTATGGTGGAGCTGTCACTGAGATACAGTTAAGAGGTCTGCAGGACCAAACACTGCCAAGCAGATACCCGAAGAGGGTTATGGAGGGGAGGTTTTTTCTTTCCAATAAAAAATACACTTCATTGCTGTGCTAATAAATGGTCTGTAGGACTGAGACCACACATATTTAGTCAAACTAAGGTCCAATTTGAAGAAAGGAACAACTATTGAAGAGTTTCAGTGCATTATTAATTGTGTCAAATGCTACAGGAAAACTTTATCCCTGTCTATTATTACAATCTCTTTAAGTTATATTGTGGTCAGTCTCAGAGTAGTTGGAAACTACTCTTCAGGGCTCTTCAAACACAAAGCCAAAACATTGTTCTAGTCCCAGGAGATTTGCCAGCTAGTCCAAGAGAAAGATGTAATCAGTGTTGATAGATATGGATATGGAGCTAGCTAGAATGATAGGCTAGTAGGTCACTAATAGAGACCTGTTCTATAATACTAGAGGTTTATTTGGAGTGCTTCTTTCCTGCCAGATGTTTCAGAAAATGTGACAAAGTTTAATTATATAGTTACAGAATTAATTAAGAAATTATGTCAGGCAACGAATGAAATTGGGAACTGTAATCAGGAAGGAAAAGGTTTTCATGGATGAACTTTGAAAACAGAAATGTGAGTAAAACCAAAAGATGAGAGAAGAGGAAAAGCGACAGTAGGATGCCCCAAGTAGGCTTTTGACACAGTACGTGTCAGAGTATGAGCCAGTATGAATAAAGATGACATAGCAGAGATCTTATTACTAGATAGCAGCAAAAGTGAGTTGAAAAGAAGTCCTAATATTAAGAGAAAAAATACAGAAGAGATCCGGAAGACAGACTGGGGCAAGTACATGGAAAGTTTGAAGCAAGAAAGTAATTCTTAAAAGGATCCAGAAAAATAATTATAAGGTGATGATGTTAAGGGAGGATGGGCTGAAGAGGTCTTTAAGATGTGTCATGGCAAAAAGTCTCTAGACAGCTAAATTCTGGAGAGTGAGTCCTGAAAGCGGCTGCAGTAAGTAGCTGCACTGGATAAGCTGACAGGAAGAGAGAACGGTGCCCCTCACTGACCAGTTTTTCCTTTTACCCTTTCTGCTTGATGATAATGTTTCTTTAGAAACACATCTGTATTTGGTGATCCCCTAGATAAGTTTGTGGTTGGATTATTGGATTGGTGCTTGGATAAATGGTATCTTACTGGGTTTGTTTCTATTTTGCTTATTTGTCAATGTCCCCTAGATTTGTCTCCTGCTTTGTATCCCTTAAAATACAAAACTTGTAAAAGAAAGCAAACTTCATGATTGTAGTAGCATCTGCTTTATAATCAATATTTTATCATTCATTTTGCTTTTGAGCCTAGCATTTTGAAGCACCCTTTAGCTGCTTTGACGTGTTACAGAAAACAGTGTGGTTTTAGCTCATGAAGGAGAGCTGTTGATGGTGCACTTGCAGAGCAATGCATCATTTGAAGAAGCAAATATTTACTTGAGCTAGTGCATGTTTGTTTTCATAATGTGAAGCAGTCTGGGTAACAGTTACTGCTAGCTAGACCAAATTAGGTATGTCATGATCTCTGTTTTAGGCATGCTTTATATGATTCCTACTTACATACCTGACTTGATATTTGTGTGTGCCCTCTGAATCTAGTTGTCCTTCAGCTGAAATCACTGCTAATACTAACAGTTATAGCTGGTCAGGCAAGTCCTTAATAACTCTCTACCATACCCATAATGGATAATTCTAGAAAGAAATTATTGGTTTCATTATTGATTTATCAACAAGGAATTACACAAAGTCTAAATGAATGAAAGAACTGAGCAGTTTAAAATGCAGCCTCCCGTACTTTGTGCCATGTGCATCTATTTATTACATTTTCGAAAACTGTATCTACCAGATTGGCAACACATATGCAAAACCCACTTAAAACTATTTAACCACAAACAGACAGAGGTAATGAGGTCATTTCTATGGCAATATTTCAACATTGTTATCATTGCCTGCCTTCTAAATGATTTGTAAAAATATTTGTCCAAGTTTAATAGCGCCTCATTTATTAAGAAAGATTAAAATAATAATAGTATAAAAAACACATATGGGTAATTGATTCACAAATAGGGCTGGCTTTCTGTGAGATAATTGATCTGATCTTTGTGTAAATCAGTGCTAGTAGATGGCACATGCAAGGGAGAGAAGTAGCAACTCTAAGGCCAATAATTATGTCTTGTGTGTTGCAATATTTCATTAATGCAAATCTGTTAATCCTTCTGAAGGTGATCCTGCTCACATTTGATAATGTAATGTAAAGTAGCTTTGCCTTGAATATGATTATCTGCCTGGGGGAAAAAAAAAAAAAAAAGGAAAAAGCAAACAAAACTCACCAGCACTAAATCTATTTCAATTCAAAGTTGCATAAGCTGTCATTGTTTCTGACGTTAAAGGTGTGCATCAGAAAATTTGTTTGGAAAATCAGCGTGGGAATCAAGCTCTAGACGCTTGAAACACGCAGATGTGGGGACTTATCCCAGTGCAGTACGTGATACATATACACTGTTCCCTTTTTTCTTTGGGCACTATAGTGCTCCAAGCTTCTTCAGCCTTTCACTTTTTACAAGCAGAATTACTGCTGCTGTTAATGAAAGTTATGCCTCAGGTCAAGCCTGAGAAGGTAAAGTGCTGAGCTGATTTGACACCTGATGTGTCAGATGGTGGTTTCATCAGATTTCAACAGTTTGTTGGCTTCAGGGATCCTTGAAATCATTCTGGAAAGTCTGTAAAGGATGAAAGAGTGTAACGGGTGGTTCCTTAGATGGTAGTCTTTATGCAGAATCAATACTGAAAGAGTACTGCAGGGATGTTTGATGACTAAATACAGAGAGCCATCAAAAATAAGATTTTGATCATTAGTCAACGATAATTAGAGACACTGCTTAGTTATTGTGCTTATTTCTTTATGAGATTACTGGTGGCAACTATGTTGTCTAAAAATAGTTCCCAGCAAGGGAACACACAACAAAAATTTGAAAGATATTGGATTCCTCCCCTGACTTCATCCCCTGTTCCATTCAGAAGAGAGCAGGAAGTTTTTGAGACTATCAGAAAAGACTTTATGAAAAATTATAGAAGCCATCTCTTGTAATTAGATCGTACCTCTATATAGTCTCTCTCTATGCAGTGTCAATAAAATGTGAATTGAAGTCTGAATTTCTTTCTCTTGTCTCCTAGATCCTGGCCCAGTGAAATATGTCATATATTTGAGTGTTCCCAATTGATGCATGCACAAATGGTATTTACAAGACTAGTCCTAAATTATCATGTGTTACTGCTGTGAAGTGTAAAATATACCCTGATGCATGTCAGAAACAGTAGATAGAAATTAAGATGATTTGGTATTTAAATGTGTAAGATCGG